>JARHVA010008117.1:230000-315000 GCA_037957365.1 Torreya grandis
ATTCTTGAAAAAACTTATCATACCTCTATCCATGCTATACTTCACACATTCACCTTGCAATCTAATCCTCATGCCTCATTAGGCTAGGCAGGGTTTAAGAATGGTCTAGGTGCAAACCACGAATAAAGGACCTACATTCAAAGACTCACTTTGAGACACTTTAAGTTCATCCAAACCTAATTATAATTCTCACACAACCTTCACAATATCTCACTTACCTAATTTCACTCACTTTATCATGCCACCAACTTATACCTTCACCATGTCATGACTAGGCTGAAGCTTCCAATGCACTTGACACCTTGACCTATTCCTTCTATGTCATGAACTCATTAAAAAATAAATAAATTAGACATAATAAATCATAATAGACTCATATCACTACATCATTATCTTTATGATGAGAACAATCTTCCACAACCTCATACATGTCTAAAACCATATGAACAAGCTTTATATGACTTGACATCTTCATGAAACCATAAGGCATTAATTACCTTTAGATTCTCTCTTGCCTTCAAATTATCTTTCATGAAAACATCCTTTGATTACAACACTATTTCAATGATAGTTTTTTCTTCATATGGATCACCCTAAAACTCTTCATGTCACGACTATGCCATACTATGCACATACCTCTTCATACACTATGCTTCCTATGAAGACATTGGTTGTCTTCAAACACTCTTTCCATGAATTTTAATTTTCATGATCAAAAAAATCATGAAAACTCTCAAACATAATATATTCTCTTCCTATGATTAACTCTTCTCCCTCATGGAAACACTCTTACATGTACCTTGGCATATTGCATACTGCCATCTATCTTTAGTCACCTTTGACACCAATCTTGAAATTAACCTTGAAATTAATGATAATACAATAATTAACCTAAAACATCTTCTTAACATCAATGATAACAACATGCAAACAAATAGTACTGGAAGATGAATATCAGTATTGTACATCGTCAAAATCATAATAGTCATAATAACCTAGAATGCTAGCGTTGACTTATATTATATCTGGATGATTAGTAGGAATTGCCTTATATTATGGAGTTGATATTTTTGAATTGTTCTTTGTAATTTTGATTATTATTTCCCCCCTAAATCTATTCTTATTTTAGGCATATGGTGCTCTGTAGGGTCTTTTCTAGAAAGCATGTTGTGAGAATGCTTATTTGCTTAGCATGATTTTGACTTTACAACTTAAGTTCTTGCTATTTATATAACATTTCTTATGTATATAGATATTTTTCATTGATAAATTGTAGTTTTGAATGATTTGACTGAGGATGTTTAATAAAAAAACCTTATTAACTAACATTAGCAACTGCTAGAATAGGAGTAGTGATGCCTTGGGTCTAATTTCCCGAGCCTTGACAATGATAATCAAACTATTGTAGATACTTCTTTTACCAAAAACATACTACTTTGAAATTTGTACATCATTTTAGAGAAGTATATTTTTAACTTTTACTTGATGTACCTGTCTTTTACTATTTTATTCTTTGATTGTGTTTTTTGAAACTTTTGTTATTATGAGTTATGGTTTGGTAACCATTTTTGTATTGTTTCTAAATATGATCCTTTTTTAATTTATATATGTGCCATTGTATGTTTTTTGCATTATGTGTCCCTATTTGAGTCATTTGTATCCTTTATCTATTACATTTTACTTTTAAATTATAAACATGAATCTATTGTATTTTACTTTTAATATTTGGATCTCCTCACTAGGTGTAAAGGAGGTAGGTTGATCAACTTATCCTGAATCATTTCCCTTAGTATTTCACTTAAAATTCTATTTGACCTTTGAGTAATTTTTGAATCACAAGTTGTAAATTAACTTTGTTTTTATTTTCTATTTTGATATGTAAAATTAATTTCCACAAAATGAATTGGTGAAGATGCATATACATGATTGACACTAGTGTGCTCTAGAGGATTTTGTCTTGTAATTTGATTTTCTAATAATGTGAATTTTTCACTTAATAATTTATTTCTATTCTGTAATTATGATGTTAACTTTCTCATACTAGTAATTTTATCCCTTATAATCTCACAAGTGCAGACCCTAGTTACTTCTAATTGAACATGTAAGAACACATCCTGTAGGGGAGAGGTGTATATAAGCCGAGTATAGGCATTAGTAAAAATAGTATAGGATGCTTCATATCTTAGAGGATTGATAGCATGGACCTAGTTACATGGAAATTATCCATCACCCTCATGGAGATGATGAGGAGAAGAAGATTCTTTCCTCTGCATAAGATATGATATTGAAACTTTAAACCAAGTTGTTAACTTATGTAACAAACCCTCTATCTATGTAAGGATTTGTTTTTTAATTGAATTCCACATAAGATAAAAACAACATGCTAGCTATAGAGTGAAATATGACATACATTAAATTTGATATAAAACATCATGTATACATGTCTTTATGTCTTTTTTATTTCATTTTGAATTAAATAAAAGAAGCATGCAAATGAAAGTATTGGACTTTTCATCAAAAAGTGATAATCTTATTATCTCATTATGATTATGATTATATCAAATAAAAATCAAAATATGCATGGATATATAATCTAATTGTGGGTTTTACAAGGCTAAAAACATAAACCCTAGGGTTATCTAGGGTTAGGGTTTGTGTAATGTTCAAATTAAGTTAGGTTCACTAAATGTTTTAACCTTTTAGGAGTTAGTGAATGTAAATCATATGTTGTTAAAAAGATGAATATAGTAAATTAGGGTAGAAATATGAAATAAATATATCCACTAGTTTGATAAAGAATTGAGCAAATTGACATTTTTAAAAATAGTAATAAATAATGTAAATGAGAATTTGGCTAGAAAATAACTAAAATAGATGATCAAGAGGATAAAAACTAAGGCAATAACTAGTATGATTGTCAAAAATAGGATCTAGGTATTAAAATACATTATAGATAGTATAATACTAATTGGATAGTAGCACCATGTGGTTATAGTATCCCTATTTTGGTATTATTGTCCTCTGTGCAAGACTATTCCAAGCTTCCAAGTGTGCCTGTGTCTAGATTTATCAAGCCTATTCCTGCATGCATAAGTTTTGAAACGCTATATATGGCCTATTTTGAATGATTTTATGAGAAAACCATAATTATCCTTGTAGCTAGGGCATATGATTGATACAAGAAAAAGGTGAATTTTTTAGTGGGGTATCCTAGACATCCTCAACACCCCACTATAACAAGAGATGCCTACATACCAATACTCTGAAGATGGATCAAGCATAATTTAGTTCTCCCCACCTAAGTGTTGGTGGAATTGTAAGTGAATCTAGTGTGATTGTATACTTGAGTGATTTAAGTGTGCTTGAGATTGGAAATTTGAGTAATCTAAGCTTAGGAATGTTGTACATAGTGGTATGCAAAAGTAGGGTAGAATAGTAATTGATGACATTAATTGTGCACAACCTATTCTAGGTTTTCATATGTAATGTGAATCTCATTTTCATGTATCTAATTAGAGGGCTAAAAGTGATGTATATATACTATTTGAGTGCTTGTATGGGTGTCAAAAGAGGTCTAAGATTTGAAAATATATTTATTTATGGAAAAATGAGGTAAAAGATAGAAATTCTAATATTAGGACACTAGCACCATGTAGTGTTATTGTCCCTATTATAGTGATATTGTAAAAGTGGTAGAACCTAAGGCACAAAGAGCCAATATGAAATAATGAGGGTCTAAGACTATTTTATGGATGACTAGGGATGCTTTTGGTCCACAAAAAGGCTAGTTAAGTGTGAAAATAGGCCCCAAGATAGGTCTAGGGATAAGATAGGGATAGGTGGTATCAGGTAGCACTCTTATCACTTACATTTCATTTTTAGGTGATTAAAAAGGGAGTCTTATATAGAAATGACTATGAATAAATCTACCTAAGATGCATTTCAAGGGAATAAGCCAAAAATATCTTGGATAACCTACATCATAATATAGGTACTAAGCATTCCTTAAGAAATATAATAACTCAAAAAATTCTAAGGATGGGATACTATTGGTCCATGATCTTTAAATATGCACATAGCCACATCAAGACTTGCCATCACTGCTAGGTTTTTGTGAAAAGATAAGTAAAATATGCCATGAATCTATAGTTATTCATTAAAGGACATCCGTTTAACCAATGGGGATTTGATTTTATGGAGGTGATAAATCCAAACTCCTTAGAGGGGCATAATTTTCTCCTCATAAGCACTGATTATTGTACCAACTAGATAAAACTTATAGCAATAAATAATTCTAGATCAATTTATGTCATCAAATTGTGTTAATAAAACATATTGATTGGGTTTGGGAATCTTATTTCCTTATTTTTTGATAATGGTTTGGATTTTCAATCTCATGAATTCATAGAATGGGCATATGAAAACTAAATCACAATGAAGTTCTCTTTGAACTATTATCCACAAGTAATTGGAGTATCTAACTCTATCAATAAAAATATTCTAGATGTTATTAATAATTTTGTGCAAGACAAACCAAGAGAATGGAATCTCTTGTTGAAATATGCACGATGGACATATAGAATAAATCATAAGTAATCCCTCAAGGCTTCACCTTTTCTGCTAGTGTATAGGAAACAACTGATCTTCCCAATTAATGTAAAAATACCAATATGCTAATTCATTTAAGAGTACATGGGGTAAGATGTAAGAATAAAATTTAGACTACTTAACATAGTATATATGGAAGATGCAATAATTGAAGCACTATAGAGCTTTAGTAAAGATTGAGATATTGTCAAAAGATGGTTTGACAAAAAATCCAAGATCAAATCCTTTAAGATTTTAGACTTAGTGTTTGTATGGGATAAAGAACATGAGAAGAAATGGAAATATGATAATTTAGCTCATTTATGTATTGGGCCATATCATATACTAGAGATCCTAGGTAAGAATACCTTCTGGTTAAAATATATTTAACATAATCACCTTGCCCTTCCAGTCAATGGATAGATTTTGAAACATTACTTCATGGTTGCTCCAACTTCAAAGGCCTCATAATGATTGTAAGTGGAAATATAGATGTATGATTAGACTAATAAAAAATATATTTCTTACTTTTTAGGTTAGATTTATTATTTTCTATAATAGTTTGTATGCTTTCTACAATTAGTATTATATGTTTTTTGCATTTACTTTTAGTAGATAAGTTGTTGTGATTTCTAGATTAGTTTTCTAAAACTACATAATAAACCAACTATTTTCCTACATTGAGATTACAAAATTATTCTGAAAATAAGGGGATGATTCATAAGGATGTACCATTGGTCCTCATAAGGTTTTATTCTAACATTATTATGGCTTCTAGGGTTGAGGTATGTGTTTTGATTAAATTAAGTCCTACTTTGATTGAATGAGTTTACTACACCTCTAAGATTTACTCTGATATACTTAGGAAAATTTTATAAAGTCTTTCTATTTCCAAGGATTAATAACACTATAACATGCTAAAACTTGGATGGGAGATAATAAACATAGAATTGGATGAACACTAGCAATGATGTATTAATTGAAATAAGTTTTCTTATGCATATACCCCACCAATGGTGACTCCCAATCCTCCTTTTATTTTTATTTAAAAATAAATAAATAAGTAAATAAATTATCATAAAAATTAATATAAAAGGAGTTATTAAAGTAATATATATTGAAGCTATGGACACCTAGCTGGTAGTAGAGTAATGCTTTGAGTGGAACTAGAGGTATGTTAGGGCTATCTACATTTAGTTAGTAATAGAGAAATAACCAAAATTATTTATTGTTTTGTTATTTTTTAACTTTTTATGGTTTTGGATGTGTGATTTCTTATGTTTGGTTAAAGGGCTGAGATATCTAAATCAATTAAATAAATTACAATAATTAACCTATTGATTTGTAAATGATTTTTACCTTTTTAGAATTTATATAAATAGAAATAAATAGGGTTAAATAGATACTTTGCTGAAAATAGACTATCACAGATGATATGGGTTCTAAAATTTTAGATCTCAATAATTCTAAGTATCGTAAATAGGATTTTGATATTTTTCTATTCACTAGATAGTAACAACCATTTTGGATAGTAGCACCATCTATGTGTAGTGTCCCAAAGGTGGTGCTAATGTCCCCTTTATGAGACTACTCCTTTTCTTGGGGATCACCTATGCTTGTGTCTATATCTTCTATTCTTGCATGGCCAAAAATTATAGCTATGTATTGTACCTAAAAAATCTTGATTTTATGTGAAAACCTTAGTATTATTGTAAGTATGATATGAGAAAGAATTGAGTGTGTTAGTAGGATGGACCAAACATCCTCAACACCACACTATGTAGCAAGTTACCTACATACCAATACTCTAAAGAGGGATCAATTCCAATATAGTTCTCATACCTAGTGTTTGATGTATGTGCAAGTGAATGTTAGAATGATAGTGGCCTTAGATGCCTTGAATGTGAATGATATTTGAAATTCTTGAAAACTAGAATAAGGGATATTGTAGATGGTAGTATGTATAAATTAGGGGAAAATATGGATAATGTACCTTGATTTTGCACAACTTTGTCTTTGGTTTGAATGGATTTTCCATATATTTTCCATCATGTGAATAGAGATGGATTAGACTTATATTTATATTGTTCTACTGCTTCTGTAGCTAAGAAAAGGAGCTTAAGACGACCTTAGGAGGGGTAAAAGTTTAAAAAACTATCTATTGGAAAGAGATGGGGATAAGGATAGTAGCACCCCATTGGGGACACTAGTGCCATGTGGTTTTAGTGTCCCAAATATGGTGTTAATGTTCACTTGGCATACTACTAAGCAAGGTGGAATGGGGTTTGAGATGATAGTTTAGGGACTATGTTTTGACTAGCTATAAGTGATTATACTCTATTGAATGACTATAAATGTAAGTCTAAGGATCCATAATAGGTCTATGGATATACAAGGGATAGGGTAACTCATGTAACATTCTTAGCATCTAATTACTACTTTTATGTGATTACATTTCCCCCCCCCCCATTTATGATAGTAATGAAGTAAAGAGAAATGACTAGTATAAAAGAAAAAGATGTGTACTTGGACTGACCTTGGAAGTTAATCTCATGTAGTTAAATTTGAATATATGAATATGTGTCTGCATATGTAAAACATGATCTAAAATAATGTCATGTAGTGAAACATGCAAAAATAAATCCTTACTTAAGAGACAATCAAAAGCAAAAGACTATGTTGAAATGAATTGACTAAGTAAAGAGAGAGGAAACAAATAGATACACCTTATTGGGTATAAAAACCAATGCATGAACTTGGTGATAAACTATGTGTGTGAATGTGCATAGTTATCATATCATTGAATATAAAAAATGAGATGATGCCATTTTTAATCCTCATATAAATGGCTCAAGAAATCCATTTGGTTTTGACTCCATCATTGCCCACTCCTAATTGGTGGATCTTGATCTATGTGAATAGGTTGGATAAGATTGTAAGTGTGTTAAACCATCTTATGTATGTGGATCAATATCTCAAGTAGGCCATGACTCCATCATTGCAGCCTATGTGAATTAGATGCATCTATAACTATATTTCATAAAGTTCTAAAACTATCTAAGAAATCTTATTGTGTGTTTAGCTATCCAACCACTCAAGTATATTAGGTGGATCTAGGACACTCACAAATGCCAACCACTATAGATGGAGTAAGGCATGAATTTGGTGATAACCTATAATGTGATAGCAAGTGTATATAATGTAGATAATGACATGGAGTTTTCCATTCTATCTAATCAACTTGCCTGAAGTTTAGTATATGGAAATTATGTACCACACACATGACATCAATCTAGTATTTATGTATACTAAATTTGAATTAAGTATGTAATAGCGAAATCTATGCACTAATATGAATGTGTGAGTAATCATGTTAGGCATGATGCCCCCAAATTTGAGAAACTAGTAGAAATCTAAATTGAAATGACTAAATCTAAGCAAAATGTTAACATAATTACCAAACATGACTATATATGTGAAAAATTGTATTATACCTGGTGTACTAGTCTAAATGATGTAGAATGTCCTGAAGTTGGGGTTACTAGAGTGGATAATAATGAATTATGGTGTTAGTGTCTTAATATGGGCACTAATGATTTCCTAGTATGATATTTGTGTGTTTTAGATTGATTGTTGAACCTTTGTTCTATTATGTGCCTACCCTAAGTCTGATATCTGAAACTGAGTCTATGTGTTGAAATGTAATGCAAAAAGAAAAATAGGAGACTAATATCTATAAAAACCCCTAAAAATTCCCCTTTTTTTAATGTGATTGTGAAATATATAGAAGAAATACCCTCTAAACAAGTATATCTATAAAATGTGTTAGTTAGAGCATGATATTCTAGTATAATGTACAAACATAACATCATAATGTAAATATATCTAAGTAATAGTAGGAAATGTATGATGTATGATATAATATTACATTATACAAGGATGTAAAGATAGATGTAAGCAATGTATAACATCAATAAATCTAAGTAACTACCTAGGGGGATGGGGCTTTATGTCCATCAAGGATCCCAAGTAGGATAGGTAGATGCATGAGGTCCTTCATGGCATCTAAAAATTGTGTGTGTGTGTGTGTGTGTGTGTGTGTGTGTGTGTGTGTGTGTGTGTGTGTGTGTGTGTGTAACAAAAAAATACAAGTGTCATGGTGTAGAATAATACAAAAAATCAAAAATACAAGCACATGAGGCATGCAAAAGGTAGGACAAAGGGCCATAATACAAGGGACATGGGAACATGTCACTAAATTTGAGAATGAAGACATACAAGGACATGTTCAAATGTCCACATGCATAAACAATATGCAATTTTTTCATAGAGAAATAAAGAAGGACATGTTTAAATGTATGCATATAGAAGCATGAACAAGCACACACAAGAGAAATGGGAATATGTCCAAGTCATACAACCATAGAATTGGTGCAGAATCCAAGGAACATTGGTATATTCAAGTTCTCTCTAAGTGGAAGAAACATAGGAAACACAAGGAAGTCTAGTCTAGGAACTAGAAATGAAAGCATGTATAATTGTTTAATACAAATCTATGTATATTCCAAGGTTCATATATACTGATTCTAGCTAGTGATAGTCATAAAAATATGAGTAATAAGGAGAAATGATCAATATCAAGGTAAGTCAATGTATAACTAGAATGTATAGTATGTATGATAGAACCTAGTTATAGAAATAAGTATGGGATACCCCCAAGTGGGTATATGTATCTATGTCTAAATATAGATCAGTGTAAATGCCCCCAATGGGTAGATGATATCTAGTTTGGATCAGTGTATTGGACCAAAGTCCTATCTAGAATCTACAAGCACTTGAAAAAAATAAGTGAAGCATATGTGTATGATAAAAGTGACTATATTAAGATAACTAAAAATATATATCAAGTAGTATAAATGCAAACAAATCAATGCATACAATATGTACAAATTTTGGATTTTTTAAATATTTGAACATTTTTGTACTTTGACATATGATATTGTTATTTTGTTTTTTGAGTATAAGATATGTACAAGCATATGAAAATAAACTATGTACAAAGAAAAAAAGAGATAAGGAAGTATGTATAATTCAATTGAAAATTTTCATCTTTTTATACATAGAATGTTCTTAGACACATGATGTTTAGTGGATTTTTTACTACCTTTCCATCAAGTGAATCTAGATGATATACTTTTGGGCTAAGCTTTATGGTTATGATGTATCATCTGAGCCAATTATATTTTTATTTTCCTTTGTTTTCTTATTTGGTGTTGAAATTTCTAAGATTTTATTTGAGTACCAAGATCATTGATTTTAAATTTTCTAATTATGAAATTTGTTATTATAGGTTTGTTGGATTCACTTATGATAAGCTCTGAGATATTCTGTGGCTTGGATATGTGTATGATCCATTTGTTATAGTTCATGGAGACATTATTTTCTATATTGGTCATCTTCAAAGAGTCCTTTTAAAGACACTCATAAAGATGGGATTTCTAATTCCAAGGGAATAACATATTTTTTGTCATATATGAGTGAAAAAAGAGTAGCTCCTATTGGTGTATATATACTAGTGAAATAAGCCCAAAGTGTGTATATGAGTTTATTATTCTAGTCATCACCAAATTTGGTGTTGGTTTTGATGAAAAAACTATTGATAATCTTATTCATTGCCTCCACTTGACCATTACCTTATGGGTAGTATGGTGTGGAGAATGTATGGCAGATTTTATTTTTGGCACATAATGTTTTCACAATTTTTTTTTGAAATAAGTTCCATTATATTTAATGATGGATTTTGAGAGACTACATCAAGATATAATATTGGTCATGAGATTCTGACAAATATCCTCCCCTTTTTTTATTGAAATGGAATTGCTTCTACCCACTTTTCAAAATATTTTTTTCCATGATAGTGAATTTATGGCCACTTGTTGATTCCAGGTTGATTTTACCAATGACATTGAAACCCCATAACATGAATGGCCCTAAACTATAATAAATTAAAGCCATTGTGAATGTATATGTCATAAGTTACCATGGCATTGACATTTATTATATAATTTTACATATTCTTGAAATTATTTTTCCATAGTTGGCCAGTAGTAACCCTACATAAGTAATTTGTGTGGCATTGCCTTACCACTAAAATGAACACCACATTCACTATTGTGTATCTATAAAATAGCCAATTTAGGTTATTATGTTTTTAAACATCTAATTAGGTGTCCATAGAAATATATTTTGAACAAATCACCACCAATGATGACATATTGTAGAGAGTTTCATTACAATTTTTATTTTAGTTCCTTGTAAAGGTATCTGGTGTGATAGATTTGTTCAAAAAGTTGTATATATTAGAAAACCATTGATATGGTGTTGAACTGCATATGGTGATGAATATTGTTACAGAGATAAGACCCCTATGGGACACAAACAATTATTTTAATTATTTAATTGTGAATAGATCTTGTTTTGCATCCATCTCTATGGGGATTAATGAGGTAGCACTTGACATTGCATCAACATGATGGTTATATTTATGTGGGATGTAATCAATAGATAAATTGTAAAATTAAAAGTGTAAACACTAAACCATGCAATTATAAGGAATTAGATGTTTTTATTTTATTTGGTAAACATTTTTGACTTGGTTGACAATCAATTGGGAGTCCCCATAAACATTGATCATTTTTATCTTGAGAGTTTTAGCCACTTTAAGGCCTAAGATGAGAGCTTCATACTTAGTAATGTTATTTATGCATGAGAAAATAATTTTTTATGTAATATGTATTATGTGTCCTATAGGATTGATGAAAATAATTTTAGTGCCAACACTAGATGCACATCTAGATCCATAAAAAAAACATTATCCATTGTTAGAATTAATATTGTATGATGTGAAATCATCTCTGAAATCATAATTAATAAGATCTGTATCTAGTAATGGGGTTGTTACTAGTTGGTATTTAATGATTTTTCCTTTTATAGATTTTTTTAATATGATTTTGAGGTCAAACTGAGTAACATAACCCATTTGGAAATATGCCCCAAGAGATGTGGTTTTGATACGAGTAATTTCAATTGAATGACCTTCGTAATGATATGTGTTTCATTATTAATCATGTAGTGATGAAGTTTATGTGTAGTGAATACTAGTGCTAATCAAATATTTTCTATTACTAGATAATTTTACTCATAATAAACTAGTGTGTGACTAATGTAAAAAATTGCTCTTTCTTTATGATGTTTTTGTGTTGTGTAAGGAGTGCCCCTAGTGCATGATCAATCACAAAAGGTAAAGAAGTAGTGGTTTACCAGGTGTATGTGGAACCAAGATAGGAGATTTAATAAAGTATTTATTAAGTGTATCAAAGATCTCTTGACATATAATATCCCATTAAAATTTCACATCCTTCTTAGGTAACTAAGTGAATTATTGGGTTTTATCAATGAGTTGTGCCATGAATTGATAATTTTCCTATATTTTTCCCTAGAGGGACTGAAGTTGTTCAAATTGGTAGGAAAAGGCATATCCATAATTGATTTGACCTTATTAAGGTCAACTTCTGTGTTGAATTGAGATATAATTAAGCCCAAAATTTTTCCTAAGGAAAATTCAAACACATAATTCTTAGGGTTAATTTAAACATTATATTATCTAGTTTTTTGAGGATTTGTCATAAATCGATAGCATGGTGTTGTTATTATTTGGACTTGGATAGCAAATAATTGACTTATTCCTTAATTATATTATGAATAAGGTCATGAAATATGTGTGTCATAGTGAATTGGTAAGTTTCACTAGTGTTATTTAATCCAA
This sequence comes from Torreya grandis, assembly GCA_037957365.1. NCBI lineage: Eukaryota > Viridiplantae > Streptophyta > Pinopsida > Cupressales > Taxaceae > Torreya > Torreya grandis. The sequence continues at coordinate 242,413 of JARHVA010008117.1, forward strand.
ATGGAATTAATGTATAGAAAAAGGTGCCCCATAGTGTCTTGAAAGAAGTCTTTTCTTGATATTCTTTGGCTAACTTGATTTGATTATACTCACTAAAAACATCCATAAAGGAGAGTATCTAAAATCTAGACATGGAGTCTAATATCATATAAATTTTTGACAAAGGGAAATCATCCTTAGGACATGCCTTGTTCAAGTTTCTAGAATAATGATAACATCAGATTTCTTCGTTAGGTTTCCCAACTGGAACTATATTTGCAACCCACTATGGATGGGTAACTAGTCAAATGAAATTGACATATAGCAATCATTGGATTTAATTTTTAACAAAGAGAGCCACTTTAGGATGCATTTTGTGAATATTTTGATTTATTGGTTTGACATCTGGATAAAAGGTAATTCTATGTACATCAACTTATGGATTAATGCAAGGCATATTAGAATAAGTCCATGGAAATACTTCATGAAAATAATTTAAAATTGTATGAATGTTTATTTCTTCTGATTTAAGTAATGAAGTAACCAAGATTATTATGTGAGGATCAATTTTAGTGCCATAATTAAATTTGACTATTTCTTCATTGAGTAATGTAGATCGATCTAAAGTATATAGTGTTGTGGGGATTGTATTATCTATATCGAGTAAGATATGATCCAAATACTCTTAAAATTCACCAAAGTGTGCCTAAGTGCTTGTGAAAAGAGGAAACTTATTCTTATGATAGAAGGAAAGGATATCTTCATATTCAGTCAATAATTCTAAGAGGGCTTCATCATTAGCAAAATCATCAAGAACCAATATATTGTGTGAAATGTAATTTTTAAAATTCTTTGTATGTTGACAATACTTACATGATTTTTTATCCATTAAGCATGTGTATATATGGACTATGTAGCTAAATTTTAAACATTCATGTAACGTTGATGGAATTGCATGCATAACATGGATCCATGGTCTTCCAGGTAAGAGATTGTAATTGAGATAATTTGGCATGACTTGGCATGTTATAGGTAGTGTTTGGGGTTTGAGGGTAAGATTCAATGTGATTTGACCCTAAAATTTTCTTGGAATATTTTCAAACCCTCAGATGCTTATATCAAAAGGATCCAAATTTATAACATGGATGTTGAAGATGGTGTAGGAAATAAATGTTACAAATGTTCAACCCTAATCCATTGTCAACTAAAACATGTTTGAAACCTACATTTTTAATTAATAAATTAATAAAGATATATAGGTGTAGATCAATGATGTGCCAAGGTGGAATATCATCTCTCTCAATAAATTTTCTCTTTTATCCATTTCATAGTGTTGATAATATAAGGCACATAGGCGGGCTTAGATGTTCATGATACCTAAATATCCTAAAGTGTTGTACACAAAATATCTTTATATGTGTCAGAGTAGTGTAAGAGATATAAAATGGAAATCATACTCAAATAAGTAATGTTGTGATCCATAAATATATAATTGTAGGTGTGGAAAACTTGTTGAACTTTAAGATCACATGATGACATCATAACCTTGACTGCAAGGTCTACCAAGAGCAAAGAGCTAACAGTAGATACATGATGTGAGTTTGCTATTTGTGATCAAGAATAAGGAGGGATAATTGATACCAATGATGCTCTAATATGTCTATTAATGACAATGAGGAGGGAGTGAAATAAAGAACAAAATTCATTGAAGGGGGATTGACTGATTTTAGATAATATAACTAGTGTTTGATTTACCATGTTATCTATGTGGATAGATTATTATCTTAAATATATTTCACATATAATGAAATAACATGATAATGAAATAATGAAACAAGAAAGATATTTTAGTTGATTTGAAACATCATGTATGCATATTTCTAAGTGATAAAAGAATAATGTCTTATATATTTTGCTCATATAAGAGAGATAACATGCTATGGAAAGAATTTAACATGAAATATATTTTAGTTGATTTCAAATATCATGTATGCATATGTATATGTGATAAAATAATAATTTATTAGGTATTTTACAAATAGAGTAAAGATAACATGCTATGCAAATTGAAACATGAAATATATTTTAGTTAATTTGAAACATCATGTATGCATATGTCTATGTGATAAAATAATATTGTCTTATATATTTTTTGGCGTAGAAGAAAGATAACATGATATGGAAAGAATGCAAGATGAAATATATTTTAGTTTATTTGAAACATCATGTATTCATATGTTTTTCTTTTCTTAGTTCATTCCAAATTAAAGGGAATAATAATACAAAGCAAAGTATGAAACTTTGCAAAAAAAAAAAAAAAATTATTTATTATATCATTATAATCATGATGATTGGGCTAGGCTATGCACAAAAAATTAGAGAAAAAGTAATTTTTAACTCTAATGTGTATTGTCTAGGGTTATGGTTTTTGTAATTTAGGGTTTATTTGTATCGATTTATATTATATGTGAAATAAAGTAAGACCCTAATAGGAAATATATTTTAATTAGCTATGATGTATAAATAAAATCATAAAATTAGAAGTATGGAACCCTAAATTTATTACAAAAAATAGGAATGAATTCAAGCTAGGGTTTTATGCAATGCTCAAAGTAATTCAAGTTCACCAAATGATTTAACCTTTTAGTATTTTACATGTGCGATTACCTATGTTTGGTTAAAGGGATGAGATGTTGAGAGGATCCTTCTTAAACAAGTTAGTAGATAATTGTAAAGACATGAAATAAACTATTAAAATCAATAATATATTGATTTAAATAAGCAGAATTGAATTATAATATCTATATTGTATAATTATTGGTCTCTTAGAGGGGGAAAACTCCTTTGAGAAATCTCAATTCAATACAATTAATGTATGTCTTCATTGACCTAAAGACTTACTTATATAGGAAGTCTAATCTAAGAAACTACTATTTTTCATGAATGTGGGATAAAATAAAATGCTCACGAGATGACATACAAAGCATATGTGTCCATAGAAACTAATATAAGAATAAACTAAAGAGAAGGGGTAGAACAAGTTCCTAACATTCCTTCCCTCTTAGAAAAATATTTGTCCTCAAAGCTTCAGATGTGGGAATTGGTGTTGAATCTAAAATAGTGGTTCCCATGTTGCATACTCTAGTTACATTCTATGCCACTATGATGGAATAAAATTGAAGTTGTCATATGCACCTATCTAAGATTGTCTCTAGATCAAGAAAGATGGATCCTTCATTATCATTTTTTGGTAAAATAGTCTACACTCTGATGTTTGGGCTAAGAAATTTCATCAGATAAGACATGAAATAGTAGATGAACTTAGGAAGAAGGTTGGAGCTCCAACTTATAAGAAACTGACCTAATCTTCTATACAACCTTATATGGCCCATAGAACTTGAGAGACATCTTATGACACCCTTTTAGTTTTAAGGAGGATTATTTATATGGATTTAGATAAAGAAAAACCATATCACCTACTTAAAAAGAGTGCTTAAAACAATGATTATTAGCCTATTATTTTATTATATTTTGTGTCATATGAAGATTATAATGTAGGGTGTTGAGGATCAGATCTTAGGTTTGAAAAAGCATGCTAACTGCTAAACTAGTGAACTACTAGGGGTATACAGAAGGAGCATTAGAGGTGACTGACCATAGACTGCTTCATATGGAGTCATTTTAGTTTAAGTGTGGTAGGAGGTATTGTACCACCATTCAATGAGAGAGAACCACTTTGCCCACTGATGTTGTTGTTCTAAGGTGAAGCAATGAAAGAATGTTTCCAAGCATTTTTTAACAATTTTAGTCTAGCCATCCATCTATGGATGACACTTGAAACTCATTTTCAATTGGTTCCAGTGTGTCAAAATAGTTCTATCCAAAAATGGATGGTGAATGTTGCATCATGATCTAAGATAATGGAAGAAGGAATGTCATGAAGATGGAAAATTTGGTCAAAGAAAATTTGTGTGACTATGGAGGTGGTATAATTATGGATGAGGGAATAAACATGAATATATTTGGAGAGGTGATCAACCATAACCAAGATCACTATTTTCCCTCCATATTTATGGATCCCCTAAATGAAATCTATAGAAATATCTATCTAAATCTTGGTAGGGATGGACAAGGGTTAGATCAACCTAGGAATGAGTGTTGTTTCACCCTTGTTACATTGGTAGGCATCAAATTCAACCACCACTTATTGAATTTCCATTTTCATTCCCTTCTAAAAGAAGTTAAGTCATATTCGTTCATAAGTTTTGATAAACTTTGAGTGCCTTGTAGATGAAAAATCAGGGAATTTATAGAATATAGCCTGTTGAAGATATGTGCTCTAGGAAAGCACCATCCCAAGAATAATGACATATGTCAAAGGGGTTAGTGTCCAAATTTGAATGATTTGAGATAATGAGAATCATTGACATACCCCTACTATAAAGCATCTGACCAGTTTAGAATAGTCATGGAAATAGCTGAAAGGGAAGCTTGGTCCATAAACGTGTGAGATAGAACATCAACCATAATATTTTCCATACCCTTCTTGTAAGTGATCTCATAGTCATAACACATGAGTTTGATGACCCATTTATATTTTTATGTGGTGAATAACCATTGTTTCAAGAAATATTTTAGACTTGGTGATTATTTTTGATGTAAAAAGGATTCCCCAGTAGGTATGGATGCCATTTCTATATTACATTAAAAAAAGGCCATCATTTGCTTCTCATAAGTAGAGAGTACTAAATTATCGATAGAAAGGATTTATTAGTGAATGCAATGTGTCATCCTTCTTGGAGGAGAACAAAACCAAGTCTATTATCGCAAACATTTCTTTTGAATATGAAGGTCTTGGCAAAATTTATCATAGCTAAAATAGGTGTAGTACACATAGTTTGTTTAAATTCTTCAAATGCACACTCAGTAGCTTGTGTCTATATAAAATCATCCTTTTTAAACATAGCTATCAGTATAGTTGTAAATTTTTTGTATTCCTTGATAAACTTACGATAGTATCCAGTCAACCTCAAAAAACTATGTAAGCTCTTGAATATCTAAAGATGAGGCCAATTTGTCATAGTAGCTATTTTTTGGGATCCACCTGAATCCCTAGGGTTGAAATCATATGACTGAGATACTCCAATTCATCCTATCCAAAATCATATTTGGAATATTTTTCACAAAGATGATGATCAGAGAGAAGTTATTGTGTGAACTCTAGATGTTGGAGATACTTTAATAATGTTTTACTATAAATGAGGATATCATCAAAGAAGATCAAAATGAAATTTCATAGGTAGGGATGGAATATTTTATTCATCAATGCCTAGAATGTTGAAGGAGCATTAGTGAGGCTAAAGGGAATGACCAAAAACTCATAGTGGCCATCATGTATGTGAAAAGTTGTCTTAGGAATATCATTTTCATGAAGCTGGATGTGGTGATATCTAGATCAGGGATTCAACTTGGATAAAAAATGAGTGCCATGAAGCTCATCAAAAAGATAATCAATAATAGGGATCAAGAACTTATCCTTGATTATGATGTGATTAAGTGCATGAAAGTCAATGTAGAGGCATCATGACCCATATTTTTTTAAATAAGGAGAATTGGGGAATAATATGGGCTGGTAATGGGGTGAATAATGCCTTGTTTCAATAAGTCTTGAATGAACATCTCAATCTCAGTGTTTTTATGAAATCAGTATCAGTATGGCTTGATGTTGGAACACTTCTAGGAAGGATCTAAATGTAATGGTCCTCTATGCATGAAGGTGGAAATCCCATTCATTTAACAAAGACACCTACATACCTATGCATAGTGATTTATAGATAAGGACTACTAGATACCATTGATGGTTGTATTTGAATGAAATGGATCTAGGTAATAATGCCATGTGAATTATTCTTAAGAATAATTTTTATGTGATGTGAAATTATGATGCTAAGAGACACCAAGTGTAAGCCCTTCAATGTGTGCTTTTGCCCATTGTCTAAAAATTGCATCCAAAGTTTAAAAAAATCCCATAAGATGGGTCCAAGTGTTCATAACCATTGGGCTCCCAAAGTAACATCACATCCACCCAAGGGCAAGGAAAATAAGTTTGATCACAATTTATAATCTTCAATATATATATGCACATTATGACACTTCCTTTTTCAAGGTAATGTGCCCCCATTGGCAATCATGACTTAAAAGTTGGAGCAAGGATGGACAAAATAATCAGCCTGTTTGGAAATGTGAGGGTCAATGAAGTTATGAGTGTTACCTAGATCAATGAGAATTATGAGAGTGATTTTCTTAAAGTAACCCTTCACTTACATGGTTTGTGGGGTGGTGACTCCTACATAGTCATGGAGAGAGATATCTAGTTGGTGTTCTTGAGAAGTAGGTTCCGTAATTAGTGGATTTTCTTCTAGATCATCTACTGTATCCTAAGCATCTTCCAAAACATCAATTTTGGGTAGAGAGTCCACATCTAGTAGGTAGATATTTTTATCAACACGTCAATGTCTTTGAGTAACTTTGTCATCACAATTATAACAAAATAATTTTTTTATATGTGCTTACATCTCTACTTCATTCAAATATTTGATATGAGTAGTAATGGGGGATGGTGTTATTTGAGATAATTATGGAGTTATATTTTCGAATGGATCAAAAATAGATTTCAATCATTGTTATGTTGTGATCTTGTCCTATTATAACGTAGGCAACCCTAGGGCTTCCATCATTGTGTTAAGTTAGAACATTTTGACCTCAAATCAAATTACATCCTTTAATCTACTGATAAATAAACTCCTTAAGAATTCATCAAATAATCCCTATGTGTGATTAGCTAGGTTTTCAAATTCTATTTGATATTCTCTCACAGTTCCTATTTGGCAATGTTTAGTGAGTGATCAAGTGAATTCATCAAAAGCACTCAAGCCAAACCGTTACAAAATAAGGGTGTAAAAATTGATCCATATGGCCTCATCATGAGCCTTGGTATACCAATGATACCATTGAAGGGATTTATATTACAAAATAAAGGATGCAAGTGGGACCTTGTTGACATCAAAAGTATTATGTAGACTAAAATATTGTTCTACATGATAGATCCATCTAGTTAGATCTACAACATTGAATCAAGGAAAATCAAGCTGTAACCCACAAAAATTATTTGAAGAAGAAAAATTAGTGTCTAAAGAGGACTCTAGATGTTATCTGTTGTTCAAGGCAATATGTTAAATATTTAGGTCAAGAATTTTTCCATCAAGATCTTTGATTTGGGTCTTGAGGGTGATAATTTCATCCTCCATGTTTTTTTCTCTTGTTTAGGTTACTACCATGACCAAAATAAGAGATTTGTTTTTGAAATGGGTAGGAAAACTAGATTTAAGATACATTTTGTAATGAATTTTTTTAATTTGGGCAAAATCAAAAGGGGTAAAGGTACTTTTACTAAATGTTTTTGTATAGTGGTAGTATGACTGATGAAGGCGAGGGTAATTTTAGAAGTGAAAATGAAAAAAATATAATATTTATCAAAGAAGGACAAATAAGTAGAAAAGGGAGATGAAAATTGTGGAATTTTTTTAATGAAAATGGATAAAAATAGAAGTTATGGCAAAACCTTAAAAAAGGAAAAATTAAGATTTATTAAAATTAGGAGTGGAATAGGGATATGGGACCTGAAGGAAAAAATATGGAGAATGGAATTTTAGGTGTCTGGATAAAGTTTAAGGATCAACAGGGCTACAGATGGAGAGATATGGAAAAAAATGAAAAACATTTTACTCTTTTTTTGATTTTGGTTTCTCTTTTTTGGAAAATGTTTGGCCATAAGACCTCTGAGAGTCTTATGAAACTATACTAATAGTTTTCTAATACTGATAGGATGAAGATTATTTGGTTTCTAGTTTTTATCAACTATATGAATAGAAGTCCTATAATAGTATTATGATACTCTATTGATTGATTTTTTGATAGTTTTCTAGAAATATTCAAAACCAGATAAAACTAGGCCCCAAGTTTCAACAGTTGACTAAGGTTTTAAAATATCTCGTTGATTTTTTTTGTTTTATGGTAAATGTCTAGCCACAAGATCTCTGAGAGTCTTTTGATACTCTACTGATAGTTTTATGAAATTGATAGGATGAAGTTTTTCTAGTTTCTAATTTCTATCAACTATTTGAATGCAAGTCCTTTAAAAGTCTTCTGATACTCTGTTGATTGATTTTTTGATAGTCTACTAAAAAATGAATAGAAATGGGCCCCAAATTTCAATGGATTCCTAAGGTTTTAAAGATATCTTTCTATTTTTTTCATTTCTAGTTTCTATTTTTTGGTAAATGTCTGGCCATAAGACCTTTGAGAGTCTTTTGATAAACTATTGATAGTTTTTTGAAACTAATAAGATGAATATTTTTTGGCTTATAGTTTCTATTAATTATTTGAATGGAAGTCCTCTTAGAGTTTTTTGATACTCTATTGATTGATTATTTAATAGCCTACTATAAATATTCCAAAATTAATAGAAATGGGCCCTAAGTTTCAATGGCTGCCTAAGGCTTAAAAGATATCACTCTAATTTTTTTTGGTTTCTAGTTTCTATTTTCTAGAAAATGTCTAACTGTAAGGCCTCTAAGAGTCTTCTAATACTCTATTGATAGTTTTTTGATACTGATAAGATGAAGATTTTCTAGTTTCTAATTTTTATCAACTATCTAAACATAAGTCTTCTAAGAGTCTTCTGATACTCAATTGACTAATTTTTTGATAGTCTGCTAGAAATATTTTGAAACTAATAGAAATGGGTGCCAAGTTTTAACAACTACCTACGGTTTTGAAGATATCTTTTTGTTTTTTTTAGTTTCTATTTTCTAGTTTCTAGAAAATATCTAGCCATAAGACATTTGAGAGTCTTTTGATACTCTACTGATAGTTTTTTGAAACTGATAGAATGAAGATTTTCTACTTTTTAATTTTTTTAAACTGTCTAAATGCAATCCTCTAAGAGTCTTCTAATACTCTACTGATTGATTTTAATATTTTGATGAAAATATTCTAAAACTAATATAAATAGGCCCCAAGTTTTAAAGGCTACCTAAGGTTTTAAAGATATCTCTCTAGTTTTTGTTTTGGTTTTTGGTTTATATTTTTTTGGCAAATGTCTAGCTATAAGAGCATTGAGAGTCTTTTGATACTCTTTAGATAGTTTTTTGAAACTAATAGGATGAATATTTTCTTGTTTTTGGTTTCAATCAACTGTCTAAATTCAAGTCCTCTAAGAGTATTCTAATACTTTGTTGATTGATTTTTTTAAAGTCTGCTAGAAATATTTTGAAATTAATAGAAATGGGCCCCATGTTACAATGTCTACCTAAGCTTTTAAATATATCTCTCTAACTCTTCTTAGTTTCCATTTTCTAGAAAATATCTGGCTGCAAGACCTCTGAGATTATTCTAATACTCTACTAATATTTTCTTAAAATTGATAGGATGAATATTTTTTTGTTTTTAGTTTCTATCAACTGTTTGAATGTAAGTCCTATGAGAGTTTTTTGATACTCTGTATATTGATTTTTTGATAGTCTACTATAAATATTCTAACACTGATAGAAATGGGCCTCAAGTTTCAATAGTTGCCTAAGGTATTAAATATATGTCTATTTTTTTTTTTTTTTTTGTTTCTATTTTTTGTTAAATGTTTGGTCGTAAGACCTAGGAGAGTCTTATGATACTATACTAATGGTTTTCTAAAATTGATAAGATGAATATATTTTGGTTTTTGGTTTCTGTCAACTTTTTGAATGTAAGTCCTCTAAGAGTCTTTTGATATCCTATTAGAAATATTCTGATACTGATAAAAATGGGCCCCAAGTTTCAATGATTGTTTAAGGTTTTAAAGATATCTCTTTGGCCACCAATGTCATCTAAGTGAGTACCTCTCTTTAGAAAAATTTTGGCCATGGATTTACCCCTAAGTTATAGCTCTTGGTTTTCTTCATGGGTAGGAACTACTCAATTGTGAATGCCTGGGCCATTACCCATTTTACTGGCAAGTGCTCTTAATAGGCCATCTACTTTGGGGTTCCTATGGTACTCCTCACAATGAATTTTAAGAATTTCAACCAAGGACTTACCACTATTATACAGACATGTTTTTAATTTGATCTAAAATAGATTATTGTAATACAAAAAAATACTTAAATGAATTATGCAATAGAATAAAGTTAAGACTTTTTGAGAAAAATAATTAAATGAATTATGTAGTAGAATAGATTTAAGACTTTTAAAAAAGAATTGGACCTAGAAAGTGATCTAATACGGTATGAGAGGATCCTTCCTAAACAAGTTAGTAGATAATTGCAAATACACTAAATAAATAATGAAAATTAGTAATATATTGATTTAAATAGGTAGAATTGAATTATGATAGTAAATTATAGAATCATTGATCTCTTTGAGGGGGTAACTTCCTTTGAGCAAGCTCAATTCAATACAATTCATGGATGCCTTTGTTGGCCCCAACACTTATATACTAAGTCCAATCTAATTAACTACTACTTCTCATTAATGTGAGATAGAAAAAAATACTCACAAGATGACTTACAAAGCATGTGTCCGTAGCAACTAATATACTAACAAAGTAAAGATAAGGGGTAGCATAAGTTTCTAACAGATGTCTAAATTAGTTTAAAAATTACAATAATTAACCTAGTGATTTCTAAATGATTTTGACCTTGTTTGACTTTATATAAATAATATTAAATAGGGTTAAATAGATAATTCACTAAAAATAGATTATCATGGATGATCTGGGTTCTAAAACTTGAGATCTATGTAGTTACAAGTGTCATAAATAAAATTATGATATTCATCTATTCATTAGATAGTAGTGTCCATTTTGGATACTAGTGTCATCTATGTGTTGTGTCCCAAATGTGGCACTAATGTCGAATTTGTGGGACTGTACCTTTTTTTGGGGAGCACATGCACCTATATCCATATGATCTATTCCTACCTAGCCAAAACCTATAGCTTTGTAATATACCTATAAATATTGATTTGATATGTAAACCCTAGTTCTATTTACAAGTATGATATGAGAAATAATTGAGTGTTTTAGTATGATGGACTAGACATCCTCAACACCTAGTTGTGTAGAGAGTTTACTACATATCAATACTCTGAAGAAGGATCAAGTATAATGTAGTTCTCCCACGTAGTGTTTGATGTATGTCAAAGTGAATACTAGAATGAGAGTGGCCTTGGATGCCTTGACTATGATTGAGTTTTAAAATGCCTAAAAACTAGACCTATAGATATTGTAAATGCTAGTATGTAGAAAGTAGGGTATAATGAGGATAATGTACTTTGATTTTGCATAAATTTGTCTTTGGTTTGAATATATTTTACATTTATTGAATAGATGTGGATTAGACTTGTATTTATAGCATTTGTTTTGCTTGTGAAGATAATAAAATGAGCTTAATATGACCTTAGGATGGGTACACATTTTAAAAACTATTCATTAGGAGGAGGTGGGGATAAGTACATTAGTACCCAATTGGGGACACTAAAACCATGTGGTTGTAGTGTCCCCAATATGGTGCTAATGTCCACTTGGTAGACTATTAAGCAATTTGGAATGGGGTTTGAGATGATAGTTCAAGGACTAAGTCGTAACTAGATGTAGGTGACTGTGATCTACTGAATTATTAGAAATGTAAGTCTAAGGCTCTAGAATAGCTATTTGTATAGTCTAGGGATAGGGTAACTCAAAAAATAATCTTAGTATCCAATTATGAATTTTAGGTGATTACAAGCTACAAAATCTTAGATCAAGATGAAACCTATAGTGCCTATCTAAGACATTGTCAAATATCTCATAACGAGGAAAAATTAAATTTACAAAATCACACACTCAAATCCAAGGAATGGAAATGATTATTATGTTTCATAGGGAAATATGAGCCTTTTTCAATGTCTAGTTTATTTGTGTTGTTCTTGGTAGGGATAAAGTTTGGTTATGATGTGTTACTAAGATTCTAGCTTCTCAAAATACTCAAGAGTATTTTTCTAATTGAGTCACCATTTATTGTGCCCTAACATGCACCTTATTTTCAAAAATTCAAATAGGGATCCATTGTTAATCGAATATTATTATCTAGGGTTTTTAGAACCATAAGCCTAAGATAGAGTTTGAAAGCAAAAAGTTAAGTAGATTTTGTATACACATAATATTTTCAAACTTTTATTGATTACTGACACTTTATATCTTGTAGGGACCTATTGAGTCTTAGTCTCTCTAAGTGCATTCCTTTTGGGGTGCATTAGGAAATTGGTGTGCAAATTTTTGGTGATTTATAAGATTGTTTTCCATTTTACCACTTACCATATATGCACTCATCTTCTAAAAATATTAACCTTAAGCGTATTCTTCTTAGCCTTAACCATTCCAATCATTTCCCTCTTTCCATCCTCCTTTTTTACTCTTAATTACCTTTTAGATTGTTGTATTTACTAGGTTTACCATGGTTGACCCTATATAGTTTAGGGGTATTTTTCACCTTTTAGGTTTTTTATCCCTTTGGCTAACCTAGTTCAGACGTAGTGAATTATCCCTAAAAACATACAAGGTTGACTAGGGTTGACCTTGTACAATTGACATTTATAGGAGGATTTAGGACAATATATGCCTATATATACAAGTTCATTTCCAGCCATTTTTAAGAATAGAAGAAAATAAAAATAAGTGAAAATGAACATCTACTTATTGACCATTCTCTTTGAAGAATAAAGCTTAGGGTTCCATACCTTTGGAGATATAGATATTATCTTATGGAGAAGTATTTTGGATGCATAAATAGGTTATGTAGCCTATATATGATTTTTATTTGTTATCTTTACATACCACAACAATATCTTACAAAAAAACTTGGCCAAGGGAGAGATTGACGCTCGGTAGGATCATCTTAAAGGTAAGTATTCCTAACTTTATCTCTCCTTTATAAGAGTAGATAGATAACATAGTTTCTTTTCTCTACCCATGTATTAGGATTATATATAAATTAACATGAGTATATGTCTTCTATGAATTTTTAGTTTAGTTGTTTGTTTTGTTTCTAACCCTCACTTTATTCCATAAGCTTTGGAGTACACTAGATTATATTTACTTTCTTATTTATTAGACTTAAGTGAAATATCAAACCTTATTACTCTTTTAGGGTTTTTTCATGATTGTTTTGGATTTTAGGCATTAAAATCCTACCTTATATGGTGTATTATGACAAGTGATCCCCTAATCAAGTATAGTAGATCCCCATATTGGTCATGATCTCACTTAAAAATGTATTCTCAATTGAAAGTGTAGGTATGCTCTATCTTCTCTGAGACAAGATAAATTTATAGACATGATGCATTTTTGATTGCATAAATTTTAATGAACCTGAGGTGAATCCTATCCCACCACTAGTTGGATTGTATTCACATTTCCATTTTTGTTTCCTTTATTATTAACATTAACTTCACTTTGGCTTCAACTTCTTATTACATTATGGTGAATCCAATGTGAAACTAATCCTTAAAATATTTATTTCACTCTTTTTCAATCTTTTTAGTATTATTTTATCATATATTTTTCATATTGGATCGACTCTGTTGACCTTTTTCTAATATTTATGCATAGGGTTTTAGGAACATGTAACTAGATAGACTCAGATGACCTAGTATAGGTTTTGAGACTTCCAAAGATCTAATTCAAACACCTAGGTCAACCCAGTCAACCCTGTACACTTTTAGGCATCCAAATTCCACTACTATTTTGACCAAAGTCAAACTTATATCCTTTCAAGAACTCAACAATAGGATTCTACAAAGCTTGGTTAACCCAATTGATCTAGTCAGTAGAGTTTTCAACCATATTCCAAGGTTCTTGACTAAAAATCTCCATTATCATCATCTCTGAACCACCAAGGCTCATTTTTATCTCCCTATCTCTTTATTTTCTATCTTTTCTTTCATAGTTTTCAATCTTCAAAGTTTCCCTTGCATAGTCAACTAGATCAACCCTATCAACCTAGTTTTTGTATTTTATGTGCTATCTGAATAATTGGGTTAACCCTAGCTGACCCTTTTCATTTTCATAATTTAATTTAATATTTTATGTTTGACCCTATTGATCTTGTTCTATATTTTTTTCATATAGTGTCAACACTATACCTTGTTTCAAATTAGAATTAATCACTATATGCTAGTAATTAGTCCACACCTTTATTTTCTTGTTTCTTGCATGCTTAGAATAGTTCACATAATCTAATTAGGGTGTTTATAATTAAACATTTAGTCTCATTATTTATATTTTATGCACACATGACCAAGTCACATAAAACTAAACAATCATTTTAACATTTATCTACTGAAGGACAACCTACTTGGATTTTATTACCAAAGTGAAATCTAACTTGATACTATAGTTATGTATAAAACATGGTTAATGATATATTTTGTATGAATACCTGAAAATCTTATCATTTTAGTGTGTGAAGTGAGGAGGTAGACCCTAATACCAAGCCAGTATCATTGCCACTATAGTCCCTTTCAACCCAAACTACCTAAAACCATCCTTAGAATGTTATCTAGTTCCTTTCTTATAGCCAACTTCCCATCACATTTAAAAGAATATTATAAATAATCTAATAAAACATATTAAGTTGACCAATTATTTATCTCTTTAATTTTCAAGTTGATTGTTTGCTCCTTGCTCAATTATGTGTACAAAAACTTGCATTAGCTAGTGTTAATACAAGGTTTTGTATTGTGTTCTTAAATTGGATTAGCTAACATTGATACAATTAACTATTTATTACCCTTATGTTATTACTTTCCTATATTAACTACAAAAAATTTCTTGTTTTAGTTCATAACTTGTTTTCAACCTTCTCATTTTCCTTGTCTACTATACTAGGTCGACCCAGTCAACCCTATACCATTTTGTAGCCTCTATGTACTACTCAGGATTGAACCAGTCAACCTTGTACTATTTATAATCCCTTTACCTCTTTTTCTATTCCCTATTCACTAGACTGGGTTGACGCAATTGACCTTGTATTGTTTATAGGCCCTATTTTATATGCTACGTTGACCTAGGCGACCCTGTATAGTTTTTTATCACTTCCTATTTTCCATTCTGTGGTTATCTATATTTATTTCATCATGATGATATATTTTAAGCCTTCCCTTAGTCAAGAACATTTCATAATTAAGGATTTAAATAATATCCTCACTTATTTCATTACTTTAGATAAAACTATCCAATTTCTTCCTTCTTTTTCTGCTAAACCAAAACCTATCCCTACAAAATGTAATGTAGTTGAGGTCATTCATCCTAATCCTCTTCCAAATACCAATTTTTTGAATATTATACCAACTAATTCCTCTCATATCAACACTCATACCCTTAAAACTAATGTTCATAATCCTTTTGTTACATCCATAACAAGATCACCAAGTCTTATCAATTCCCAAAGTAACATGGTTGAAACCACTCAAATTGATAATCTAAATAGTTTTCATTTTTTTTAAATCCTTGATGATAATAATATTTACACTCCTCAAAATAATGGTGGAATTACCAAGATTCCTTCCTCTTCTACCACAATTAAGGTAGTTAGCACTAATGATGAGAATCCTCCACCTATGAATAATCCTCCTCCCACCAATATTACCAATCCTCTTCCTAACAAAACTAATACCCCACATTCCAGACCACCTATTAATACAACTCATCTTATTTCTCAAGTCATACAACAAATGAACATCATGCAAACAACCAATCAATCTCAAATGATAACCATACAACAACATTTATTACACATGACTAGTCAACCTACTCAAGTCATCATGTCTCAACCAAATAAAAATTTTATCCCTTCTCCTCTTAGAGATGTTAGTGGGAATATTATACCTCAACCTCTAATGAATAAAAAATTCTTCAACATCTTAAAAATTAACCTCTATCCCCATTCATTACATCCATAGATACCTAGAACATTTCTCCAACTATCACATATAATGGGATTAAGGACACTACTATCTTTATTTAGTATTTTGGTAATCTTTATAAAAAATGGGTTCAGACTAATACCTTTTCAACCAGCAAGATATTATCCAACACATTTTTTGGTGATGTACTTGAATGGTATAACTAGCTTCCTAAACATTCAATCTCACAACTAAATGGTTTAGTCAATGCTCTAGTGAAGAAATTTCAACATGATGATCTTCCTAAAAATTACCTTAGCCATTACATCAATGCTAAGAAACTTCCTAATGAATCTACTCACACTTTCATCAAACAATGAAAGTCTTTTACTCATAAAGTGGACCATAACATGAATGATGATACTCTTTTAAAACTATTTGTCAGTGCTCTTAAACCTCCCCTTCAATACATAGTTTGAATCTTTTCACGTAAAACTTTAGACAAAGCCTTAGACCAAGAAAAAATTCAATACTTTCTTATGACTTAATTTGAAACATATCGAACAACTACTAAAGTACCTTTATAATCATATTCTCATAAAATTTATTCATCCAAGCTTCCCCAACCTCAAAATGGAGCATCCAATTCAATAAATTTTAACCAAATCCACCCTCCCTTGAGTCTATAACAACTTAAGAAGAAATTTCCACCCTCTAAACCCATGAGCTTTGATCCTTCCAAACCTCCTCCAAAATGGTACAATCCTAAAAAGTTTTATTTGTGGCATGCTACTATAGGTCATTCTCATGAGTCATGTCATGATCTTCATCATTTTCTTCTTTCTTCCTTGCTTGGTCCACATTATATCTTGATATTCTCACAAAACAATGTTATCAAGACTATCTTCAAGCTTCTCAAATTCAATATCAAGAACTAGAATCACATCAAATCAACTACTTAATGAACAAAAAAAATTATCCCATACCTACAACTGATCTTTTAATTTTATTCAAACCATAATTGATCCTTATTCCTACACCAATATAAAAAGGATAGCTAACATGAATAATTTTAAACATATCATTGCATCCATTGAACCTCAACCTCTTAGGCCACATAAACCAAATAAATACTTATTTCAAATCCATACTCCAAATCATATCATACATGGTCCTCCTTTACATCCTTTACCTCTTCATAGGTCTCCTACCCATCATATGTCAAATTCAACTTCCTTAAAATCTAACAAACCAACACATTTACCTATCTCCAAATGTGCCTACCAACCCAATATAAATCATTTTAATGGTTCCATGTTACCTCACTCAAACTCACATGTTGGGGAATCTTACGATGTTCATCCCCATGTATATTTAGACTTTGGGTTATCTTGTGATGATTATCCCTAAATTCACTTACCTATTGGGGCATCTTGCGATGCCCACTCTTATTCTACAATGCATAATAACAAACACATCCAACTTTAAGAAACCTTTTGAGACTTATATACTTGTATTTCACATGTTCATCTTTGATACACATGTTAGCATAGATCTTACTTTCTCTTTTTCTCTCATGATTTTTTGTACTTTTTTATTTTACTTTTGCTTCATAAGCATCATTATTTTCCTTTACATTCTTTATTTTTATTGCACATTACATTTTTATTTTTATTTTTATTTTTTTGTCCTCATATATATTTTTTTATGTATATATTTATATTTTATTCTTTGGCTTGGTAAATTTATGATTATTTTTTTACCTTATTTATAATTCAAACTTGTGGGTTTCTCTTTTGTGAGTTTGTAGTATAAGACCATGGATAGGACCTAGCTATCCTCATAAAATACAACCTTTTGTTCTTTTCTCATTTTATTATTTCACATATTTATTTTTGGCACCCTCATTGGTTTCTATTTTATGACTTTTAGTGTAAGACCATGAATAAGATCTAGCCCTCATAAAAATTGCAATCTTGTTGTTCCTTTTATAAAATATGTTTTGTGTTTTCTTTTTTTGATAGATGGAAGTTACACAACAATCTATGTTATCAGGTTCTCCTAAATTTCCCTCATTCTTATGATAAGGAATCACTCTTTTGATTTCATTGTATCCCTTTTTTTTAATTTTATCACATTTTTTTATAATTTGAATTAGTTCAAATTATTACACGTGTCACTCCTCTTTATTTCCCCTTTCTTTCACTCCACATTGGCTAAAACAAGGTCAAAGTCTTATCAACCTTGTCCCGAGTATTTAAATAAAAGTCATATTTAGCACCCATGTTTGGTTTTTAAAATATATATGGAGGAGGAATCTTAAATAAAGGTAAAATCCAAATCATTTGAATAATAAGGTAATGATATCTAAAAGGCAACAAAAAAATATCACAAGTCAAATTCACACCAAAAAACATGTTTAAAAGCACATATAACATCTCTAATCAAAGTTCAAACTCCATAGTTGGCCTTACATAGAGATGAGGTCCTTTAGAGTGTGACAAGACATTAGATTGGAATAGGGTATTTCAAAAAACTCTATGGTGATACCTACTTTCTCACACAAGTACCCAATCTTTTTAGTAGAGTGACACTCTATAAAGGGTCCTAAAGAATGGGGAACATGTTGGGGGAGGTATATCCATTTTAATTTTCATTCATATATCCTTCATGCAATGATCTATATACTTCATTTTTTGACCTAAGACTTGTGTGTATAAGAGAAGTTCTTCATAGTCTTTAAGGTCAAAAATCCTTTTTTTTTACAAACCTAATTTGAGTGTCTTGAATTTGATAAAGATTTCCTCTACCTTGGTTTTTACTTCATTCTCTCCTCCACCAATTTAATTTTCCCCCTTGATAGGAAAATTGTGATTCCAAATATGTTTTCCCTCTTCTTTAAATTCCTTCTTCTTCACCTCTTTAAAACATGGTAACATTACTTTGTTTTAGTTTTATCTATCTTAAGATAAAAATAACATGTTTTACAAACTATGGGTTATACTCTTACACCATTTGTTTTACCACAACATATCCTTATCATACCAGTCATGTCATTAGGTGGTTGTGTTTTCCTACATTATATCTTCGAACAAGCACTAAGTGTGAATTTTTCATCCTCTAGCAACTTTTTGATTTTCATTTCTCCATCATGTTATTTTTGGATTTTTTTGAACTTAACTTATGTTAAATATGACATTTACCATTATTAAATATTTCTATTTATGTATGTCTTCTTCATGTTTGTCTTACATCTTCAAATACACTTCATTTTCAATCTTTCATGTTTTTGTTTTTGCCTATCTTACATGATCTTAATTTTCAATTTCTTAACTATCTTTGTTCAATTTCTCTTCCATGGATATCCATTTTTTCCATTTATGTTTTACATACTTACCAATTTGATTTAGTATGTTCTACATTCCTTTTTACCATTTATGTTTTACATACTTCCCAATGTGATTTAGTATGTTCTACATTTCCTTTTTCCATTTATGTTTTACATGATTTCCAACATGATTTACTGTGTTTTCCAATCATATTTCATTTATTTCCTATTAGTTGTCATTTATTTCCTATCATTTTGTATTTATTTTCCATCATTTGTCATTCATTTTCTATCATTTTATCATTCGTTTGCCTTAAATATTTGAATCTTGACCTAACAAACTATGTTAACCCTTTACTTTTTCCCCTCTTAGTACTAAGTCAGTAGAGTGGATTTTTCTCCTAGGTCAAAAATCATGTAATAAGTTGGAAGTTTGAAAAACACACTAGGTTGATAGTGTGGATTTAAAAAAATAGCCTTCTAGGTCAATGAGGTTGACCTAGTTGTTTTTACCTGGTTATTACTTTGATTTATTGTTTTACCCATATCTTCATCTCTCATCTATTTTTAAAATTTTAAAATGTTCTAGAATAATGATGACATAGAGAATATTTTACACTACCATATGCTTATATTCCTAAAAAAATTATTTTTGGATTCTTCTATTTTTTTCACTAACTTCTACAAGTTCACCTAGTGTTCTTCACATTGGATACATTCACTTTCTCTTGCAGTCTACTTTTTTTATCTACAACACTAAGGTAATTAAAGGTATGTGTTTTTAAATTTATTCCTTTCATTTAACTTATTTTTTTCGTACTTAACATCAATATTATGTGCTATCATGTTCTATTTCCTAAAGCACCATCCTGTGTTTCACTCATGTGACACGTGATGAGATTCGAGTGGGGAATATGTATACACATAATATTTTTAAAAAAATTTATTGATTACTAACACTTTATATCTTTTAATAACCTATCAAGTCTCAATCTCTCTGAGTGCATGCCTTAAGGGGTACATCAAGAAAGGGGTGGGTAGACCATTGGTGATTTGTAATGTCCCCACTTTAGTAGTTGACTTACTCAATTTTAGGCATAATTACTATTTGTAGTAAGTTATCAAGATGAAATAGAGGCCAATTTTGATGATTGGATTTGATACTCCTGACTGAGAGCTTTCCAGTGAGTTATCACTTGTGCCATTCAGAGTCTAGTTGTTAGTATATTTTAATGCTTGAAGTTCTATAAAAAGTAACATTTAACCCAATTGCAAGATATTAAGTGTCACTCTAAATAATTACTTTATGGGGATGATATCCAAGGGAGACATAAGAAATATTCTAATGTATAAATTGTTGCACATCCTTTATCCCACATTGCTCAAGTGAGTTGAGTCATCCCTTGGAGAAAGGATAAAGGGAAGTGTTTATGGCTTCTTTAGGCATGTTAGATAAGAAGAAAAGAATTGTTGCACTTGTAGCTTGTAATTTACTTGGGCATTTGAGAATGTATTTCTCATCTGTAGCACTCTAGACATTAATCCTTGGGATTGGTCTTTAGATTTTGTGCTTTCAGCCACTATAGCAGTTGCACCACTATAGTAATTGTGCCACTATAGTAGCCATGCCATTTTAGTAGCCATGCCACTGTAACAATCGTGCCACTGTAGTAGCTCATCACTATAGCAACTTGGAGAGTTCATAGACACAAGCTTGTAGAGTCCATAGAAATCATCCTGTAGCCTGTAGAGTCTGTAGATGTATCATGTAGAGTCTGTAAAAGCACTAGACCAGCATGTAGAGTCCATATAAGTAGCCTACAGATCCTGTAGAAGCATCTTGTAGATTCCATAGATGTAGCTTGTAGAGTCTGTAGAAACACGGGACCAGCTTACAGAGTCCATAAAAGTAGCCTATAGAGTCTGTAGAAATCAGCTTGCAGCTTGCAAAGTCTATAGAAGCTACCTTCAGAGTCCGTAGAAGTAGCTACAAAGTCTGTAGAACTAGATCTAGAGTTCATAGATCTAGCTGTAAAGTATGTAAAAGTGGCCTATAGAGTCTGTAGAAGTGGCCTGTAGAGTCTATAGAAGCCATTGTAGAGTCCATAAAATCAGCTACAGAGTCCATAGAACCAGCTGTAGAGTCCATAGAACTAGCTATTGAGTCTGTAGAACTAGCTGTAGAGTCTGAAAGACCAGCCTATAGAGTCCATAGAACCTACCTACAGAGTCTGTAGATCCAATCTATAGAGTCCATAGAAAACTAGCCTACAGAGTTCATAGTTGTACTGGATGAAGAATAAAATGAATGCGCCTTCAGCACTCACTGGGATATTCACTAGAAATAATGTTCATACGAGCACTAGAATGTTTAATGAGTTACCGCATGACTGGCATTATACTCATTTACTCATTTTTTAATTAATATAAATATAGTGTGTTGGTTATTTCAATTGTGTGTATTTATGCTTGCAATTATATATTTATGTTACATGCGTTAGTCTTTGTAAAACAAAAATATATATAAGCAAACCATTCTAGAGTGATAAGGAGTTCCTATTGGGTTAGTTTTGGGTGCAATAGGGGTGCCCATTATAGTGGTATCAGAGCTAGGGTTTTCTTGCCATCTTGTGAGGTTTGATGCATCCAACACATCAGTACTTCTTGAGGAGAAACTAGACAAACCCAGACTTACAAAATTTTTTAGAGATTGAAGAGGAGGGTGACCCTTTTTCAGCACCAACCATGGTTGATAGAGATGGGGAAAGGGGAGAACCTAGCACTAGGATGATGCTCAGTGATCTTACTAGGGGTCAAATGGAACTACAAGATACATTGCAGTAGATGGCTCTAGTATTTACACAACACTTGACTAGAGCAAATCAGGGAAATAATTCCAACTAGGGTAATAATGCTAACCAGGTAGGTGGACAAGGTAATGGAGGTAATGGAGATGCATCAATTAATAGAGGAGCCTAGACATATGATAGAGTAGGTTATTCTACTATGAGACCACTCATGCCACAGTTCCCTCTAAGACAGAATGACCAGAATGATGTTGGTCCTACACAGTAGGAGATATAGGACCAAATACTAGAGGATTGGAGAAATTTTGGACCAAATTTTTAGGGTGAAATGTCTTTCAAGGAGTATATGGATGTCAGACTCAAGCATATACCCATGAGAGAAAATAAGAAACAAAATTATGAGATGAAGAAGTTGGGAAAGTTGTCTATTCCATACTATGATGGTATAGGGAAGACTTCAGCATGAACATGTGTCCAAAAATTAGACACTTATTTCAAGCTTAATCGCATGCCTGAAGAGGGTGAGATTAAGTATGTTGCATTACACTTGGATGGGAGTGCCCATAAGTGGTGGCACCACAGTATGGTCACACGTTGACATAACTAGATAGATGCCTATGTAGATTTTATTGAGAGACTCATTAATAGATTTGACACTAACGACCTAGAATTTCATTTCAAAGAGCTAGCACAGCTTAAACAATGGGGTTTTGTGGAGGCCTATATCAATGAGTTCCAAAAGCTAGTAGTATTGGTGATAGATATATCTAAAAGGAGACTCATTGTTCTTTTCATGGATGGGATTTTTGATCCCTTGCAAGGATGGGTAAAGGGACACAACCCATCTTCACTATATGAGGATATTAAGAAAATGAGAGACCTAGCATCTTCTTCCTACAAGATTAAACTTCACTCTAAGGACTCTCATTTTAAGAAGGATAAGGAAAGAAAGACATTTTAGAAGGACCCTCAATGGCCTAAGGGGGACATTAAAGGCCTGGACAGTGACACCCTAAATGAGCTCAAGAAGAAAAAACTATGTTTTCATTATAGGGAGCCATGGAATCTTTCCCATGAATGTCTACTTAAGGCAAAGGCTAAACCAATGGAGTATTTTTTAGCAGATGAATCAGCTTTTGACGACAAGGAGAAACATGTAGATTTAGAATCTATTTAGGGTAATAACACTACTGAGGAGAGTTTGGATGATGAGAAGTCTCTAGCTTAGTTGACATGGGTCTAGAAGGCCATTACCTTTAAGGTAAGAGGGATGATTCAGGGCCAGCATCTAGTTTCATTGATCGACATAGGGTAAATGCATAGCTTTATCGACACAAAATTGGTGGCCAAGAGAGGCCTTTAGACTGAAGAATATGTGGGGTTCAGATGTCATGGTGACTAATGGCCACAAGTTGTTATGCACCCAGAAGATTTCAAATCTTTGCATCAGACTGGGAGGAGATTATGAGTTAGAGGATGATTTCTATGTAATTGACATGGGTGATTATGATATCATCTTGGGGATGATGTGGATGGCTTCTCTAGTAGAGTTTACCTTCAACTTGGCTAAGTTGGAGATGAGATTTTAGCATCAGGGCAAGAAGGCGGTGCTTTGAGGTTTACCTAATGGGGGCCTCAAGGTCGTATCATTGAAGAGGATGGAACGGTTAATTAGACATGATGATGTGGAGTGGGTAGCTAAATGTTTGATCATGCCTATGCCTCTAGAGCATTAGGTTAAAATCTATCATTTAGATGTATAGGAGATCATTTTTAGGCATGATAAGGTGTTTGGTAGCATTCCACATGGGGTTCCTCCCGAGAGGGGTATAGAGCATGTTGTTGAGCTAGAGGAGGGGGCTAAACCAATCATCATCATTGTTGGGGATCAACCAACAAAGTTGATTACTATATGAAAGCAACTAAACACGGAATTAAACCAGAATGATAAGTAACTAGAATCAGAAAACAACAAATAATAAGAGATACAAGAAACCACCCTGAAAACTTGTATTAAACTCTTTACAGAAGGAATAAAATTGAAGAAACTTATTTTCTTCCACACCTCTCTCAGATGTATAGATCTCTTTCTAGATCTCTTTCCCTCAAGAGTTCTCTCTCTCAATTACAATCAACTCCAACAACCTAGATTGATTCACATATACAATTCTTGTACTATTACTCTACTTCTACAATAAGCTATGAAGATCTATCCCATTATATAACTTAAGGGATTCATGAGCATATAATTACAACCATTAGATGCACCTCCTAATCAAGGGCTCAAAATAGTCTTACTTAAGATAGAGATGTGAACTTAAGACTAACACTTAATCCTACCATGCAAACATTCTATTATGTCCATGAAAATAGCATTCTAGACACACAGGTGACCGACGTCAGTCCTTACCTGTCTGCCTATGACCGACATCAACCAATTCATGACCAACGCCAGCATCTCTTAGTCAACTCCTAACTGATGTCGGTCGTTCCTGACTAATGCCGGTGACTATGTAGTTCCTGTAACTTTGCACAATGCTCATTTGGTGAAGCTTTTAGCTCCACACCTCAATAATCTCCCACTTGGAGATAAATAGCTACACCAGTAAGTGTACAACAACATCTTCTAGCTCCTCCATCTTCAAACTCAATCATGAAGACCTACAAAAGTTGAATGAAGATTCAACTTCTCTTTTGTTACCGGCTTGGTTAACATATTAGCAGGGTTCTTATCTATATGGATCTTCTCTAGTTTCAACTCACCATCCTCCAATACTTATTTAATGAAGTGGTACCTAAGCTATATATGCTTGGTTCTTGAATGAAAGGCTGAATTCTTATCCAAATAAATTGCACTCTAACTATCACTATATAATCTGCAACTCTCTTGCTCCTTTCCTAGATCTTCCATGAACCGTGTCTTCCATATCATCTCTTTGCTAGCCTCTGTGACTGAAATATATTCTACTTCTGTAGTTGACAAGGCAACAACCTTCTGTAACTTTGATATCCAGCTAACTGCCATTCCACTAATAGTGAAAACATATCCTGTTGTGCTCCTTCTACCATCCAAATCACTTGCCATATCTGAACCTACATAACCATGTAGATAAGTGTTTGACCCACCATAGCACAAATGCCTACTACTGGCCCTCTCAGATATCTAAGGATCCACTGAACTGCTTTTCAGTGTTACTTCCTTGGATTGGCCACATACTTACTAACAACTCTCACTGCTTGGGCAATATCAAGTCTAGTACATACCATTGCATACATTAAGCTCCCTATTATGGAATCATATGGAACTTTCTTCATGTACTCTATCTCATCATATGAATTAGGACACTGTTCTTTACTCAATTTAAAATGTCTAGCCAAAGGTGTGCTTATCGGTTTTGCATCCTGCATATTGAACCGTTTCAACACCTTGTTCACATAATCCTCTTGAGACAAAATCAACCTGTGATTTTTCCTATCTCTCTTAATACTCATGTCGAGGATTTTCTTTACTGATCCCAAATCCTTCATGGCAAATGTGTGAGCTAATTTCACCTTAAGCTCAGAGATATCCTGCATGTGTGATCCTGGAACCAGCATATCATCTACATACAACAACATAATAATATATATACCATTATCCAATCTCTTAAAATACACAGAATGGTCAGATTAACATCTAATGTAGCCATAATCAGTCATAAACCTGTCAAATCTTAGATACCATTGTCTAGGAGCTTGCTTGAGGCCATACAAGCTTTTCTTCAATCTGAACACTAAATTCTCCTTACCTTTGACCTCAAATCCTTCCAGCTGATCCATATATATTTCTTCATGCAAATATCCATGAAGAAATGCTATCTTAACATCAAGCTGCTCAAGATGCAAATCCTCAATAGCAACTAAAGACAGTAGAGTCCATATAGAAGTCATTTTAACAACAAGAGAAAAAATCTCACCAAAATTAGTACCTAGTTTCTATGCAAATCTTTTCACTACCAACATGGCCTTATATCTCATCTGTCAATTCTCACCTTCCTTTAATCTATAGATCCATCTATTCTTCAGTGTCTTCTTTCCTGCTGGTAACTCAACCAAATCCCATGTTTGGTTCTCTTTCAAGGAATCAATCTCTTCATTCATGCCTAGCTCCCACTGATTCTTGGATTCCACCTGTATTGCTTCATCAAAACTCTCTGGTTCTCTACCATCAGTAAGCAATAAATAGAATAATGAAGGGGAATATCAAATTGGAGGTTTACATACCCTTTATAACCTCTTAATGGGCATCTGAAACTCATTCACAACATGCTGTCCGCCCAAATTCTATGATAGTGACCAACCTCAATCACTTTTAGGCCTATTACTGGCCGACATTGGTTCCACATGACCAACATCGGTTCCTTCCTGGCTGACGTCGATCACTGTCTGACTGACATCAGTTCTTGTATTGCTGATGTTGGTTTCTTTTTGATCGAGGTCGGTCTCTGTGTTTTCCTGTCTGTGATTATTCTTTCTCACAAGCTCATTTTGGACTGTCACCTCATCTAATTCTCTATTGCTCTTCCCAGATTGATTTAGCTTCTTGAGCTGATCACTATACATCACTTTTTCATTGAAAACAACATCATGGCTCCTAATTATTTTGTTAGTTCCTAGATTCCAAAACCTGAATCTGAAATCTCCAGAGCCATAACCAATAAATGTACACCTCATAGACTTAGCATCCAGCTTCCTTTTATTTTCCTTATCAACGTGCACAAAAGCTTCACAACCAAAAACTTTGAGAAATGAGAGATCTACCTTTTTACCTGTCCATGCCTCTTCTAGAATTTCACCATCTAGAGCTGTAGAGGGTCCTCTGTTAATTAGGTACACTGCAATATCCATAGCTTCTACCCAAAACTCTAAGGGCAAACTAGCATGCAATCTCATACACCTTGCATGCTCCATTACTATTTTGTTCATCCTTTCAGCAACTCCATTTTGCTGAGGTATCCTTGGAACCATACTTTTCCTATGTATTCCATGCATATAACAATACCAGTTGAACTTGTGGCTATAGAACTCACCACCATTGTTAGATCTCATGCACTTCAATCTCCTGCCTGTTTCATTCTCAACCATAGCTTTCCAAATCTTAAAAGTGTCAAAAACATTAGATTTCTTCTTTATACAATAGACCCATACCTTTCTTGTAGCAACATCTATGAAAGAGACATAGTACTATGATCCTCTAATAGAAGCAACCTGAGCCAGTCCCCACACATCTGTGTGAACAAGCTCCAATTTGTGCTTCTTCTTTGTTGACCCAGTTTTGAGAAAACTCACTCTCTTCTGTTTTTCAAAAATACAGTGCTCACAAAAATCTAGATCTATGCTTTTCAAATCTGAAAGCTTACCTTTTGACTTAAGATTTGTCATTCCCTTCTCACTCATGTGGCCGATCCTAGAGTGCCACAACTTTGCATCCAAATCTGAAGTAGATAATACTGAAAGAGAATTATCAGTAATACAATTACATAAATAGAGAGTACCTAATCTCTTACCTCTGGCCAATACAAGTGCACCCTTGGTCACCTTCCAAGATTCAGTTGTGAGAGTTACTGTACAACCCTCATCCCCTAACTTTCCTATAGAAATCAAATTCCTCTTCAAGCTGGGAACATGCATGACATCTCTCAACACCCATGTGTTTTCATTCTACATTTTCAACTGCACTTTTCCTTTGCCAACAATTTTACAAGGCTCATCATCCCCTAAATACACTATTCCAAAATCTCCATGGACATAGTCACTAAAATATTCTCTATTAGGGGTTGCATGAAAAGAGGCACTAGAATCTAACACCCAAGATTCTATATTATTATGCAAAGAGAATATAAGAGCATCTTGTGTAATACCTACAACTTTTGCTTCTTCTTTACCTTCATGTTGATTGTCCTCTTTAGGTTTTAACCAACAATCTTTGCTTATGTGCCCTATCTTTTCACAATTCCAGTAGGCTATCCTCCTACCATTTCTGGATTCGGATCTACCTCTCATCTTTGACTTAGACCTTGATCTCCTATGCTTTCCCTTCTCTTTTTGCCTTCCCCTACTCTCAAAATTTAAATTGTTCCCTGATGTTTCTTCTGTGCTTTTCCTACGAATTTCTTCATTCAAGATTACACTAACAACATCATCTACTTTTAAAATATTCAAAGTAGATGCAGTATTACTAACTGCCATTACCAAGCTATGCTAGCTTTCAAGCAAAGAACATAATATTAAAAGAGCTTTAATTTCATCAGCAAACACTATTTTGACTGAATTTAATTGATTTACAATTCCATGGAAATCATTTATATGATTAGATACAGATCCACCTTCCTGCATTTGCAAATTAAATAACTGCTTCATAAGATATACCTTATTTGAAGTTGAGGGTTTTTCATAGAAATTTGCTAAAGTAGTTATTAACTCTAACGTTGACTTTGCCTATGATAGGTTAGATATCACAGTAGATGCCAGACTCAATATTATAGATCCAAGAGCCTTTCTCTCAAGAACTTCTCATTCTTCATCTTCCATGTCTGTGGGCTTCCTTGAAACTCCACCTAACGGTAAGTATAAATCTTTCTGATACAGATAATCCTCTATCTGCATTATCCATAATTGGTAATTCTTGCCATTGAACTTCTCCATTCTCAATTTACTTTCTTTTACCATTACTTCTCCCACTCAAATAGAAATCCCTGTGAGTGACCTGTAATCAATACACACTAACCAGATCTGAAACACCTATTAGTCAACCTGAGCTATGATAACACTTGTTGGGAATCAACCAACAAAGTTGATTACTATATGAAAGCAACTAAACACGAAATTAACCAGAATGATAAGTAACTAGAATCAGAAAGCAACAAAGAATAAGAGATACAAGAAACCATCCTAAAAACTTGTATTAAACTCTTTACAGAAGGAATACAATTGAAGAAACTTCTTTTCTTCCACACCTCTCTCAGATGTACAGATCTCTTTCTAGATCTCTTTCCAGATCTCTTTCCCTCAAGAGTTATCTCTTAATTACAATCAACTCCAACAACCTAGATTGATTCACATATACAATTCTTGTACTATTACTCTACTTCTACAATAAGCTATGAAGATCTATCCCATTATATAACTTAAGGGATTCATGAGCATACAATTACAACCATTAGATGCACCTCCTAATTAAGGGCTCAAAATAGTCTTACTTAAGATAGAGATGTGGACTTAAGATTAACACTTAATCCTACCATGAAAACATTCTATTCTGTCCATGAAAATAGTATTTTGGACACACAGGTGACTGACGTCGGTCCCTGCCTATCTACCTTTGACTGACGTTGGCCGATTCATGATCGACGCCGACATCTCTTAGGTGACTCCTGACCGATGCCAGTGACTGTGTAGTTCCTGTAACTTTGCACAACACTCATTTGGTGAAGATTTTAGCTCCACACCTCAATAATCACCCCCTACCGCCATCCTAAAAAGCATAAGGATGAGATAGAGAAGTTGATAAAGAAGCTATTGGAGATGGGACATATTAGGCCAAGCAAGAGCCCATTTGCTTTAGTAGTTATTTTGGTAAAGAAGAAGGATGGGATAATGCATATGTGCATTGATTATAGAGCTCTCAATAAGAAGACAATTAAGAACAGGTACCCCATCCTTAAGATTGATGAGTTGGTTGATGAGCTGCATGGAACATAGTATTTCTCTAAGATAGACTTGCAGTTAGGATACCATCAGATTAGAATGAAAATGGAGGACATAGAAAATACTGACTTTAGGTGTCACTAAAGGCACTTTGAGTTTTTGGTTATGCCATTTTGGCTAACCAACACTCCAGCTACCTTTTAGAGTTGTATGAATCAGGTGTTCAGAGGGCAGCTTCAAAGATTTGTATTGATATTCTTTGATGACATTCTGGTATTTATTAGGACATGGGAGGAACACCTACAACAATTAGAGGAGGTGTTGGTCATTTTGGAGAAGGAATCACTATATGCCAAGGAATCAAATTGTGAGTTTGGCATGACAAAATTACTCTACCTTGGCCATATTATCAGTGATGAGGGAGTTAGAGTGGATCTAGAGAAGATTAAGGTGGTTGTTGATTGGCCTACTCCAACAAGCCTTACACAACTCAAAGGGTTTCTTTTATTATGTGGTTTTTAAAGGAGATTTGTCAAGGGTTTTTCATAGACTACATCACCATTAATAGACCTCACCAAGAAGGGTGCTTTTGTATGGACAAAGGCACCACAATAATGTTTTTAACATTTTAATCAAGTGATGTCTTCATGTCTAGTTTTATCTCTACCCAACTTCACAAAGCCTTTTGAGCTTCATTGTGATGCATCAGGTGATGGGATTGGAGTGGTATTGATGCAAGAGAAGCACTCCATTGCTTTTGAGAGTAGGAAGCTCTGAGGGGTGGAAAGGAACTATTCTATTTATGATGAAGAGATGTTGGCCATCATGCATGCCTTGGCCAAATTTTGATCCTACTTGGTTGGAAGTAAGTTTGTGATCAAGATAGATCACAATAGAATAAAGTACTTCATGGGCCAATGAGACTTGAATGGCAAGTAGCAAAAGTGGGTCACTAAATTATAGGCTTATGACTTTGACATTGAGTTTGTCAAAGGGAAGAAGAATGTAGCAGCTAATGCCTTATCTAGAAGACCTCACATTTGTGCTCTTGCAAAGATTTTAGGAGATTGACAGGTCAAGATTATAGCAGAATATGCTGGAGATGCATAGGATTTGGGATTGATTTTAGGTAATATACAGGATGATCACTATAAGGTGATAGATGGGTTGATCAGATCTTAGGACAAAATTTATTTGGTTTCATCATCACACTTAACAGAGATGATACTGAGGGAATTTCATGATGCACCTATGTTGGGCATCCTAGGGTTTTCAAGACCTATAGGCAGATCCAAGACTAGTTCTCATGGAGAGGGCCCAAGGATGATATTTAGAGGCATGTTAGGGAGTGTGTAGTTTATTAGCAGAATAAGGAAGAGCACACATTTCTTGATGGTTTACTATAGCCCTTACCCATTCCAGATGAAAAATGGGAAAGCATTTCTATGGACTTCATGACTAGCCTACCACAAGTGTAGGGAAGAGATTGCATTTATGTGGTGGTAGACAAATTGATGAAGTTTGCTCACTTCTTTGCTATCACTTCTACTTACATAGCAGCTCAGGTGGCAAATTTGTTCTTTAGGGAGATTTTTAGGTTACATGGGTTACCTAGATTTATTATCAGTGATAGGGATAGCAATTTCATGAGCACCTTTTAGTGGGAGTTATTTAGGCTATGTAGTATAGACCTTACACCTAGTATGAGCTACCATCCTCAGACAGATGGGCAGATAGAGATAGTAAATAAATGGGTGGAAGGTTATTTGCAGAACTATGTGATTATAAAGTAGAGAGCCTAGATTAAGTGGTTACACATGGGGGAGTATTGTTACAATACCATGCATCACATGACCATCAGGATGACTCCATTTATGGTATTATACAGGTATCAAGCCCCAAGCTTCATGGATGTGGTTTTGGGGGACAATAGAGTACCCAAAGCTAAATACTTGTTGAAGGATAATCAAGATATCCTGAGAGTGCTCGAGGAGAATATATAATAGGCTCAAAATCTACAAAAGTTGTATGCTAATCAGCATAGGGTAGAGCATAGTTTCAAGGTAGGGGACATGGTATATTTGAGGCTACAAACATATAGGTAGTAATCACTCAAGAAGAATGGAGTAGAGAAGTTTAATCCTAGGTTTTATGGCCCCTACAGGGTGATTCAAAGAGTGGGTGAAGTTGCCTATGAGCTTGAGCTTCCAGAGGCCAGTCGGGTGCACAATGTATTTCATGTGTCTAGGCTTAAGAAAGCCATTGGTCAGAGTGCAGTAACTTCTATAGATTTACCCCCTTTGGATGAGGAGGGGAGGCTCATGTTAGAACCGAAGGCTATTCTAGACACCAGAGAGAGGACACTTAGAAACATGATAGTGAAGGAGTATTTGGTCAGATGGAAAGACCTACCAGAGGAGGATGATACATGGGAGAGTGATCAAGTTATCCAATAGGCTAGGTTGAGATTGCTTGAGGACAAGCAATTTCAAGGGTGGCAGACTATAATGTCCCCACTTTAGCAATTAACTTACTTAGTTTCAGGCATACTTACTATTTGTAGTAATTTAGCAAGATGTAGCAGAGGCCAATTTTGATGATTGGATTTGATACTCCTCACCGAGAGATTTCCAACAAGATATCACTTACACCATTTAGAGTCTGGTTGCTAGTATATTTTAAGCCTGAAGTGCTGTAAAAAGTAACATTTAACCCAATTTTAAGATATTAAGTGTTACTTTAAATACTTACTTTATGGGGATGATACCCAAGGGAGACATAAGCAATATTCTAATGTATAAACTATTGCACATCCTTTATCCCACGTTGCTCAAGTGAGTTGAGTCACACCTTGGAAAAAGGATAAAGGGAAGTGTTTGTGGCTTCTTTAGGCATGTTTGATAAGAAGAAAAGAATTTTTTCACTTGCATTGAGAACATCCTTCTCATTTATAACACTCTAGACGTCAATCCTTGGGATTGGTCTTTACAGTTTGTGCTTTCAGCCACTATAGCAGCCACACCACTATAGCAGCCACACCACTATAACAGTCATGCCATTATAGTAGCTCATCACTGTAGTAGCTCCATCACTATAGCAACTCATAGCAGCCTAGAGAGTTCATAGATACAAGCCTATAGAGTATGTAGAAATTAGCTTGTATATTGTAGAGTCTGTAGACGTAGTCTACAGAGTCCATAGGAGCACTGGACCAGCCTATAGAGTTCATAGAAGCAGCCTGCAGAGTCTGTAGAAGTAGCTTGTAGAGTCTATAGAAGCAGCCTGTAGAGCCTGTAAAAATCAGCCTTTAGCCTGTAGAGTCCATAAAAGTAGCTGCAGAGTCTATAGAACTAGCTACAGAGTCTGTAGATCTGGCTACAAAGTCTATAGAAGCAGCCTACAAAGTCTATAGATCTAGCTACAAAGTCAGTAGAAGAGGCCTATAAAGTCTATAGAAGCCACTATAGAGTCTGTAAAATCAGCTACAGAGTTTGTAGAACCAGCTACAGAGTCTGTAGAACCAGCTATAGAGTCCATAGAACCAGTTGTAGAGTCTATAGAACTAGCTGAAGAGTCTGTAGGACCAGCCTATAGAGTCCATAGAACCTTCTTGCAAAGTCCATAGATCTAATCTATAGAGTCCATAGAAAACCAGCCTGTAGAGTTCATAGTTCTACTAGACGAAGAACAAAATGAATGGACCTTTAGCACTCGCTGGGATATTCACTTGAAATAATTTTCATACGAGCACTAGAATATTTAGTGAGTTACCACATGATTGGCATTGTACTTGTTTACTCATTTTGTAATTAATATAAATAGAATGTGTTGGTTATTTTAGCTATGTGTATCTATGCTTGTAATTCTATATTTATGTTACATGCATTAGTCTTTGTAAAATTAAAAAAAACAATACAAGCAAACCATTTCAGAGTCATAAGGGGTTCTTGTTGGGTTAGTTTTGGGTGTAATAGGGGTACCCATTACATGATTCATAAGATTATTATCCCTTTTTCCACTTGCCATCTACACACTCATCTCTTAAAAACATTAACCCTAAGATTATTCTTCTTGACCTTGCCCATTTAGATCATTTTTCTATTTTCATCCTCCTTTTCTTGCCTTAATTCCCTTTTGGACTGTCAACTATACTAGGTCAACCATGGTCAACCCTATATAATTTAGAGGTATTTTTTCACTTTTTAGGTTTGTTAGACCTTCAACCGATATAGCTCAGACCTAGCGAATTGTCCTTGAAAACATATATGGTTGACTAGGGTTGACCCTAAATAAATGAAAATTTTGAGATGATTTAGGGAAAGATATACCTATATATACAAGTTCATTTCAACTATTTTTAATAATAGAAGTGAAGAAGAAGAAGTGTAAAACAACATCTACTTATTGACCACTTTTTTGAGGAATAAAGCTTAGGGTTCCATACTTTATTTAGAGATACAAATCTTGTCTTATGGAGAATTATTTTAGATGCATAGATAGGTTATGTATCCTAGAGCTGATTTTTCTTTGTTATCTTTACATACCACAATAATCTCTTGAGAAGCACCTTGGCCAAGGGAGAGATTGAGGCTCAATAGGTACATCTTCAAGGTAAGTATTCCTAACTTTATTTTTCCTTTTTAATAATAGATAGATAATGTAGTTGTGGTTATCTTCTTATGAATTAGGATTTCATATACATTGACATGAAAATATGTCTTCTATGCATGTTTAGCTTAGTTTTTTTTTTAAAAACCCCCACTTTATGCCACAATCTTTGGTGTGCACTAGATTAGATTTACTTTATTGTTTATTAGACTTAAGTGAAATATCAAACCTTAGGAATTGTTTAGGGTTATTTCTTGATTGTGTTAGACTATAGTATTTGGAACCCTACCTCACATGGTGTATTGTGATAAGTGATACCCCAATCAGGTCTAGTGGATCCCCATATTGGTTATGTTACCACTTAACAAATGTATTCTGAATCAAAAGTGTTGGTATGCTCTATCTTCTCTGAGCCATGATAGATATATAGACATGATACTTTTATGATTTCATATAAACTTTATTTCATACTAAAATAAATTTATTTACCTCTCTTGATCCATATTATTTACTTGATTTATTTAAACAATAATTAATTCAATGTTTAAAAAGTGTCTCAAAGTTATGGAGGGATCAAAGGTGTGTATAATCCATGATAATAGATTCACTTTTAATATATATATGTACGTGTAATGCATGGTTTAATGGATAATTAAATTAATATGTTTTATTTTTAGTCAAGTGTTTGCCTATGTTATGTCTTAAGAAGGTTATTAAAAGCTTAGGTATCTACCAGGCCCTTCCAGATCTCATTTACTTCTCACAGATTGAATCAATCCACTAACTCAGATCCTAAGTAAAGAATGTAAGTCATCCTTAGCAAATTCTTGCATGGACCTTTGTACTAATAGTCCTAGGTAAGTAAAGTATTAATATCGATGAACATGTCATCATATTGATAGGTTAAATGTGATGTCAGTGTGGAATTTTATACAAATAGTCCTGGGCAAGGATAACAATGAGAGTCATTCACATAACATCATCCCATTAGCACATGATGAAAGGGATAAATCACGCTTTGTTATAGCTTAGACAGGAGTGGAATAGTGACATGCAGACATATGTCATTTGCATCCATGTGAAAAAATATAAAGATAACAAAATCAAGATTGAGAGAGTATAAAAGAGACATCTATCATATTAAGATGACTAAGCATCCAAAAAAATGAATAAAAATCCACATGGTAGTAAAACCAAAAGAAATTAGTATTATGAAATAAAAATATAAGGAATTAATAGGGAAAAGTGTGAATGCCTTTGTTTCACATACTTTGCATGAACTAAAGAATTAATTCATTTGATTATTAAATCCAATTCAACTAAAAATATATATTTTGAATTTCCATTTCTAGTCTAATTACATTACCTTCAAGCTATCAAGAGTATTATGAATTTTGAGCTTAAGTGTAAACTATGAATCTATAACTCCATTGCAACTAGGAATTGATAGGATTTTCACACATTAAATAATTTTCAAATAATAGAATAAATGGCTTCCTGATCTCACTTCATAATCCCATTTGCATACTTAACTTATATAATAATTGAATACGCATATACAATATTTAATTCGGTGGCTCTAAACCATGAGTTTAAACACTGCTTTTCCATTTGGGATATGGTCAATGTAGTTAGACCATAAAATGATGAATACCAAATATCCATTTTCACATCAAGGTATAAATATGAACTCTTGGACATCAAAGTAATTGAACTTCAAAATGTAAAAACTAAGCCAAAGGCAATGCACTATGTAGACATATTGTTTTATTTGTCACTAATGTAAAATTTACTAGAAAGATATTACACATTAGGCTCAATAAGACACCAATTTCATACATTAGTGGAAATGAATTAGAGAGGTATTACAAGATCCCCATACCATACATTTCATATAAGAAATACATGGTGAATTCATAGATTCAAAACAATAACATAAGTAACAAGTTTTAAGAGTGGACCAGTAACCTAAAAAAATTTGTAGTTAAAGGCCTTACTTCTACTATCCACGTTTTGATCTTTAGACTAGGGGTGAGAATCACTATGGCTTTTCTAAATAGGATATATTATTTTTAAACCATCACTTATGTCAATGAGGTATGTTTCCCTTTGATAGATATGATTTTAACTTCTAACATATCATTGCATTATAGGGAATCATTAGCTCCAATTTAACTTTGAAACTCACAAATGAAGGATGTTTTGCATATGGTAATTTATACATGATGTCCTATATGGTGGATATGTTGAATGAAACTTCACATTCATCTTATGATCAACCTTGGAAACCATTCCCTATTTACTCACAACATAAGATATATGATGAGTTCAATGTAATTCATGTATAATCCCATTCAGGAGGGACAAATTTAATGCAATAATATGAAGTCAACTAGGAGAGGGTAACTCAGAGGCTACCAAACTGATATCAAATAGGGAATGGGATTCAGGATAGGTATAATAAAATATATGCATCACATCATAGGGGCCATCCCCAACTACACCTCTAAGCTCTTCACCTCATATCACTGCAATGACAACTAAATCAACTAGTACCCTCATTATATCTATAGTGGTTTTAAGTCTTCCAAGTCCACATTCTTTGGAAAATCCCTCAATTATTGTAACTACTACTGATATAGTAATTTTTTAAATATTTTATTCATTATTTATGCAAAAAAAACTATCCATATGTAGTTGTAAGACCAATTTTGACTAGCATAACCCATTTTAGTACAATGGGCCCTGTCACCAGTATTATAAGTACTAGGGATGTATACACTACTATTATTGACTATTTTATAAATTTATTTACCATCCCCATAACCTACTCATTCTTTCATGGATCCAACCCACAATCCCCTAAGCCAAGCAAAGGGACATATTTTGAAAACTGGTGTCCACATCAATTTTCATTATAACTACCCCTCCTAGGCTAACTAAAATAATATAAAATCATATTTTGCAAGCACCCTAGGTAGACTCACTAGTGGTGTGGGTCCACAAAGAAATGGAGAAGATCAAGTATGTAATTGACATACTAGTCAAGAGGTAGGTTATTGTATGGAGGAAGGTTATTCCTCCTTTTCTTTCAAAAGGGACATCCTCCATGAAGGCCATGCTATAACTAGGATAATCCCCCTTAGCCACTCTTATAGAACAAATAGGGAGAACACAACATTTATAACAAATAGAGTAAAAATTTTCACTAAATATCCCTTCATGGATTCAATAGTTATAATAGGAAGAAACATGGAAACAATGTTTGGCAATAACTAAGTATCCCACAATAAAGTTTCATTTTCATAGACACACAAATACTTTGAGAAAGGTGAAGAGGAAAAATATGGATGCTGAAGGGCAGTAGGTCAAGCTATAACAAAGTGAAGACATATTTTATTTGAAAAAATGAAGAAAAATAAATCCCTTGGGCTTCAAAAAATATAGGGAAGATCCTTATAATTTTGTAGATGTTATTAGGGGAGTCATGAAATAAATATTCAAACTTTTTTATTATCTTATATAGAGGCAATTGAATGTGAAAACTATGTAGGCCCCTAAATAAATAGTAGATAATTTATAGGGGATAACTAGGAAATTATTTGACATTATTAGTTCAATAAGGTCTGCAAAGGCCACCTCCCAACCCAAGTGGGGAGACATTCTTCAATTGTTTAATAAAATAAAAGATATTGATGGGAAATTGCATTTTATAATCCAAGAAATAAGGAATAAGGTTTATGCCCATCTATATTTTATAACATTCAAAGCTTCTTGGGCTCAAAATTATACTATTATAAAAAGGGATGGTATAATTGAAGGGCATAAAAAGATACAGGATCTAATCTAACAATTTATAAAATAGGAGAGGGAAGATAATGTTAGTGTATGTTTTTATTATTTTTAATGGTTATTACATACACATGTCTGTTTAGCTTTCTCAGGTGTCTTTTTAGGTGATTGTGAAAGATAATCCCACATTCTTAAGAAAATGAAGACAAGTTTATATTTCACCTATATAATGTACCTTGATAAACATTTTATGGATAATGATGCTAATGCTAATATTTTAATCTTTTTATTTTTAATTAACTACTTCTTCATAGCTCATGTTTGATTTGGATACTACATACACATAATTTCTTTGTGCATTTGGCTCTATCTAGTATATCTTATATTGTGGCCCACTCCAACATGGTATCATATATTTTATTGTAAGTGAATTTTATTATTTATGTTGTGAAATATTGAGTTTCATCTTGCATGTCACATGTCTACCATTCATTAACCTAACATATAATAAATTCGCCATCTCTCAAATTTTTGCTCTTCTTCTAGGATTGTTAGTCAATTTAGATTTAGAAAAAAGAACAAGAGAAAAGGTGTCTTTTTATGGTCATATATCATTTGGTGAGTTTTTATTAAAAATGGCATGTGTCATAAGATTCATAGTGTAAAAACCCTAGGATTAGTTGTAAACACATCCTAGTTTTGTGACAGTCATTTTTTGCCATTTTAGAGGGTTTCATGGCTTTTTATCAATTTCATATATATCTATATAATCTACAGTCCTCAAGAAAAATATAATCTAGGTTCTATAGGTTTGTTAAGATCTCTAGTATATATTTGATTGATTTTAAAGAGGTGTACCAAATCTAGTCTTTTTGAGAAAATTAGGGTTTTCATACTTGTGTTCACTAGGGAAACTCCAACATTCTTGACATTTTAGAAACTTTCAACATCTGTAACACCTACAAGGATGACTCATAACTTAGACACATAAAACCATAATGGCTACATAAGAAATATACATTTCTAATGAAAAATCCTAACATCATGACTTTTGATTATAGGATTAGTCACCATCATTGACATCAAGACTTTTGACTATGGGTGAAGTAAACTTCCTCAATATCAGGCATTTAGATTGTGGGAGTAGTCCACATCCCTTGTATAAGGATTATATAATGTGGAAGAAGTTAGTAACCATGATACTTACATGAAGTGGATACAACCTTGATGCATTTCATCCTTATGGGAAGTGTCAAAAATCCCAACATCAGTTATTTGAGGTGCTTGTGTAATCATCAACCATAGTGTAGTATGGTCATGCAACCCTGATACCAAATTTCAAAAATTAGTCAATTTTTGGATGATGTCACTCACCCATCAATCACATCAATAAAAATGAGGGGGTAAAGCATCCAAAATTGATCATATCCCCTATTAATATGGGAGTTAATCCCTTGGTCACATCTAACTGATATTTCCTTAACTTTTGCTTTGAGGGGTTATAAGATTTTTATAGGAAAGTTGCCAAAAAAATTAAAACTATTTGTACACCCAAATTTTTATGTAAAGTGGATAACATTATTTTTTACTAGCAAGAAACATCCAAATGTTCATAACTTTCAAATTGTTTCTCCTTTTTAGGTGTTTTTTAAAGTATGAGTTTATTAAGCTCTATGCATTGGTGATATTTTTTTGCCTTATAAATTTAAAACTCTATAGATTCAATGGGTATCATATTCCTAGTCTATAACACTTGCATTTCAACACATAATTCCTTTTTGAACCATTGATATTAGTTTCATTATGATTCTTACACCATTCAACTATCATGAGTGGAAATTCAGAGTGGAAGTCCTCTTGAGGATAAAAAGCTTACCCAGAATCATGATTGGTATAGAAATTGAATTATCATATCAAGTAGATAAGGTGAAGTGGTATAATTAAATTAATGAATCTTATAGTCTATTATTCATGTATATGTCTTCCTAACTACTCTTTCATATCAAATATACAAATCCAAATCAAGTATGGTCCACATTGAAAAACTCTATAGAAAGAAGGATGTCATAAGTGGTCATGATTTAGAAAATGAGATCATCAGTTTGAGCTTAGGTGACTTTGATACTATTAAATACTTCTTAACTAAGTTAAATTCACTTATATTATAGTTTAAATCGTGAATCATTAATAAATAGGATGATCAATTGATTCTTTCCATCCTTGCCAAATTGGGTTCTAAATATTCTATATCCATTTCTACCTTTCATGCAACCAAGCGTGCCATTAGAGCTACATGGACCATGCCATCCTTGGATGATTTTGATGCTAACTTAAATGAATAAAAAGATAACCTTATTTTAATGGGTACAGTAAAATCATCCAAAACTCAAGCCTTAATTGTGATTTGTGATAGATAAAAGGCTTCTATTAGGAAGGAGAAGAAATAAAACAAGGACCCAGAGCAAAGCAAGGGTCATATCTCTAATGCCAAGTCAAAAGCATCAAAATATTCCTCATTTTTAGAAGGTAAATATGAGAAAGGATAATTCACATGAGGGTACTACATGAAACCTAGGCATGATGATTCTATATGCATGAATAAGTAGATTGACCAATTGACAAAGATGATCTAGAAGCATAATATCAGTGTCCTTGATTCTTTCAATTATATTTCATTAGAACATGAGTATTTTATGGCCAAAGATAATAATAAGGTAAAATATAAGGGTAAAGTATTTGTTTTGATTTAATTCTAACCTTCCACATGGGTTATTTATTATTATGCATTGCACCACTGGATTTATCACATGACATGGTCTCATCCTTAGAACCTTGTTATATGCCTTCATTTTATTGGGTAATGACACTTATACATAATTTAATGTGAGTGGATCTAGTGAAGTAAGTGATGAGACATTTCATGAATTTTTTATGTTCCCTTATTTTCCACCAATCTCATATCTATTAAATATACCACTCACATTGATTCAAGCTAGAGAGTTGAGTTCACACCTAATCTAGTGGTTATTAGGGAAGAAAATGGTGAATCCATTATTACACTTTGAAAAGTAGATCACCAATCATGATTTTATATTTTATTAGATTATAGACCTAATCAACTCTCTAATACACTTCTCACTCATTTAGATGATGTGGGTAAATTATGGTATGAACGATTCAACCATCTCAACTATCATTACTAAGAGAAACTCAATCATCATGACATGATTTTAGGGTTGCCACTAGTCAAGTTTTTTGATGGAATTTTCTAGGGTTGTATACTTGGTAAGCAT
The DNA here is from genome assembly GCA_037957365.1 of Torreya grandis. Classification (NCBI taxonomy): domain Eukaryota; kingdom Viridiplantae; phylum Streptophyta; class Pinopsida; order Cupressales; family Taxaceae; genus Torreya; species Torreya grandis. The sequence goes on from JARHVA010008117.1 coordinate 283,881, forward strand.
CCCAAGGAGAATTATGACAATAAAAATCATAAAGAGATGAATAAATATTAGAGAATCACCATAATGACATTGCTAGCCCATTTCCAAAATATTCATTCAATAGGAAAAATACATGCTTACTTTCATTAATGAATATTCAAAGTATACTTTGATGTATTTTATTAAGAAAAAACTCTGAGGTAATTGGTCATTTTAAGGACTTCAAGTCTCTTGTATAGAAATAGACAAGTAAAACCATCATGATTTTACACACCGATAATGGTGGTATGTTAATAATCATTTCGAGCAATCTTGTACATTAGAGGGGACTGAACTCTATCATATATTTCCATATAGTCCACAACATAATGGTATTTTAGAGCCCAAAAGTAGGTTCTTCAAGGAAATGGATAATTGTATGCTACACTTTAAGTCTCTTTCACCTCACTATTGGGCTGGGGCCATCAACTATACTAGTTATATCCAAAATTGAGCTCCTCATAAATAATTGAATGGAGTCACTCCTTATAAGTCTTGGAGAGATAAAAACCTCGCAATGAAGAACTTATAAGTATTAGGATCTCCAAATATGTCTTGCATTTTGAATAAGAAACATAAGGTAATGAAATCTCAAATTTAACCTTACATCTTCATTTGATATTGTGATGGTGTTAAAAAATATATGCTTATCCATCCCACCACTCATGAGTTTTTCATTGATAGGACTATTAATTTTTAGAGGGTCCTTTAGACCACACACTTGACACCTATCCCCTTTCCTTATATGCACTTGTATTTAATGATAGTTCTCATAATTCAAATCCACCTAATTAGTTTCTTGGTGATCCATATTCTTCTTCTAGTTCTGGTGATGAGAGTAGTGACGAGAATCTTCCTCCTCCTCCCATAATATCTTAAGAGGATGAGGAATCCACTTCTAAATCTTTTATTTATGGTCCTATCTTTGGTAAATAGACACTACAAGGTGTTGGACAATGGGTTGGAGATCCATCAAACACTAGGTGAACCCATTCATAATTCAAGGATGCCTCACATGCTTTCATTGCATATACTTATGATCCATAATCATTTCATGAGGAATTAGTCACTCATGAGTGGGATAATATTATGGAAGAGGAATATGGTTCCTTACTTAGGAATAACACTTCTAATTTAGTCCCACTTCTTAAGGGAATAATACTTGTTTGATGTAGGTGGATCTACCAAACAAAATTTGTAGTAGACATGTTTGTAGACAAGTAAAAATAACATTTGGTATAAAAGGGATTTCCTCAAGTACCTATCATTAAACATACTGATATGTTCACCCCATTTTATAAAATGAATTCAGTCCATTCTCACCATTGCTATAACATGTCATTGGGATGTTTATAAGATGGATGTGAATAATTTCTTTCTTCACGGTCACCTCAAAGAACAAATATACATGTAAAAACCATAAAGACTTATATAAGGTTACTCCTTAGTTTTCAAATATTTAAAATCTATCTATGGCCTCAAACAAGCTCTTTGAGCTTGGTATGCCAGATGGACTCCTTTTTTCTTTTGTTTGGGTTCACCAAATGCCATTCTAATTTGAATGTCTACAGTTTTGAGTAGGATGATTAAATTTTTATTCTATTTCTATACATAGATGACTTATAAATCACAAAGGGTTATTCATCCACCATTGTAGCAGTAAAAAATTATGTATGACAAGTTCTCAATGAATAACCTGGTCTTATTACTCTAATTCGTTAGGATTGAAATTTATCAATATCACTCTAGGATAACTATTATACAATCCAAGCATGTTATTGATTTAGTTACATGGCTTAGCATGGATAATTTTAAGCCATCTATGACTCTTTTTATATCTAGTGTGAAGATTGAGGTTTATTATCCATCTCCTTTAGTCTATGCTACCTTATATTTATAACTTGTTAGCAATCGCATCTATCTTATACAACCTAGAATTGATATTTCATATGCAGTGATCATGGTGTCCAAATTCATGTAGGAATAACATTAGATAAAATATAAAGAAGATATTAATATTCTACACTACATTTAGGGTACTCATAGTTTTAGGAATCACTATGGAGTAGGCATCAATGTTTACTTTATTGATTAGACAGATTTAAATTGGGTTGGTGATATATAAAATCATAAGTCTACTTCAAACTATAGTTTTTATGCTAGTTTAGGTTTAATTAGTTTTCCAATAAAGAAAAAGAATGCTATTGATTTATATTTTACATAGGTAGAATAAAAATGATGTGTTAATGTTTCCAATAAGCCTATTTGGATTTAGGGGATTTTTACTAAGTTTGGCATATAGTTTCAATGACCAATGGTCATCTTCTATGACAACCAAATAATAATCTAAATTTTATGAATTAGATCCTCCATCAATGGACCAAGCATATCAACATTCACATGTATTTCATTCAAGAACTCATCCATGATCAATTCATTGACCTCTACTACATCCAAATAATGGAGAAAAGTTTTAATATATTCATGAAACCCTAAATTGAGATAAATCATATCCACTTGTAGGATCTTCATAAGGTTTAAGAAGCTCCAGAATCCTCCTCTAGGGGGCATTTTATTTTACTAAAATACCTCATCAGTACTTTTTTATGGGACCCAATTATACTACCCATCTAATTTACACTTAAAAATGGTGTTATTATAGGTTTTTATTCCATTTAATGGTTTTACATACACATGTTTAATTAGATTGATTATGTATCACTTAGGTGTATTTTTAGGTCATGTGAAAGATAGTCCCACATTCATGAGGAAGTGAGAGCATGTTTATCATTTACCTATATAATGTACCTTCCTAAAGCTTTTATAGATAATGATGTTAGTGATAATATTGAAATATTTTGATTGTTGAGGAATTGCTTCTTCCTAGCTCATGTTTCATTTTTATATAAGATACAGGTAATTTATTTGTGCATTTGACTATATCTAGTAGATCCTCAATTTTAGCCCACTTTAACAACTATCTCTACCATGATTGACTTAAGTGTTACAAAATTAAGCACTCAATAGAGTAAATTGGTGTCTAGACCCATCTTTGAGAATCTTTTACAAATAACACTGGAGAGTTTTAAAGTGGATATTGAAGGTATTATTTATAGAACTAGTGATGAAATAATGCAATTGGTTAATTTTTCAATGGAAATAATTATATGGATTGAGGCACTACATGTAGAGTTTAGATTTTAATTAGGCATACACAATAAATCAAAGAATAAGCTTCCTTAATTATTAAAAATGGCTCTTTTTAATTTTGAGATGATATATACTAAATTCTAGGTAATTCATGCACTTTACCTATAGATGGAAGCTGCCAAGAAGCAACTTCAGTAGCAAGGTTTAAGCCTAATCCATATTAGAGTGCTTAGATTACAAAATATACACTGGTGCAAACTCAAATTATGTATATCTATTTCCCACTTCTAATGACTATAGCCACATCTACATTGGTAATTATTCTAGGAATAGGTAAAGTTCTAGTGTCTACTACAATTACAACTCTAGTCCCACTAAATTTAGTTTCTACTTTGGATATGCCATAGTTTTATTTTTTATCCATGTTTCATTATCAATTTCTAAATATACATATATATTTGCATGTTATGATTGATATGGAACTATTAATTCTTAATTTATTTCACTTGTATATATTGTATTTTAGATGGAGAATTCTATTTTGAGAAATCATTATTGAACATGCATACATTACATGAGATTAGCATATAATTTAATTTTAATATATGTCATTTTATACTTTGTTTGAGAGATGAGGACTTCCTAATACATGTTTATTTATACTTTTATCCTCCTATTCTAAATGGATGGGAATTTTTTCTGGTAAGATTAATAGGAAATTATGAGAAGTTCTTTGATTTAGTATTGACGTGTAAAATTTGATTCCTCTAAAAAATTGTGGATTGTGTAAAAAGTTATATAATTTTAGATTTTTAGTATTTTTATTGTGCATGATTTATATTTTTTATATACATTTATTCATATTGAGTTATTGAAAATATGAATTTCTTTTGCATATGAATCATAATCCCCCTTATAGATGTGATATTGTAGTCTTCCACACATGGTAAGATTATATTTTATGTGTTTAATTATGTTGTATTTTGTTTCCTTTTGAATCCTAAATGTGTTTTATTATTGGTGTTCCAAATTATTCTACAACAAATATTGGTCATTTATTCCTTGATATCTAGCTAAATTCTTGGCTTTAAAAGTTTCATCTAGTGTGGTTCACAAGACTCCTTTTCTAGTGTAGATTTCCCCATTTTTGAGTTATTTATGTAGTCCTACCAAAATTAATTTATAACCATAATCATTCCACCCATATAAATTATATTTATAATCACTCACAACTAACCAATCCATGGTAAACAAATTATCTTGCTCATCGTTATTCCACCAACAGGTTTATAAAACTAGAAACTCACCAACTCATGCTTTGGAGTAAATAATTTTCACCAATATTAAATTGTTAAAGGATATCTCATTAAATTATTTTTGGTGTACATAAAACCCACACCAAAAAATACCCTAATGGTAAGCTAGGTTTTGTGGCAATGTTTAACAATAATTAGGTCCACCAATATGTTTTGTCTAATTTTGTCAAATATATGAATACATTAACTAATTAGATAATTTTTTTTGTACAATTAGATTAATACAAATATGTAATAAATGACCCAAATTTATTTTAAAAGATTATAAAGGGGAAAATAAAAATTAAATACAACTTATCTATAAATTTGATAATGCAGGATTGAGATAGAGACCGTAGAAATGATTGTGTGACTATGTTGGCTGACAATGCATTAGTAACAGTGTTTTGTTTTATCTCTAAAAAAACCCATTAAAATTATAGATGGGTGTGATGTGATGGTATCCTTATGGTGTACTAACAGTATATAGAATTTTATACTTTACACTTGATATCAAAATTTCACTTCACTTATGTGTTCTAGTTGACTATGTGGGAGCTCTTAATCTATTTCAAAAATCCCTGTGTCATATTCATCACCTGTAACCCTATCTAAATTGACTATGAATTATAAAATAGTAAATTTTAATTTTTAAAAAAAGAAGTGTTATTGCTTTATGTTTTTCTATACCTCAACACCCCTTATGTTGATCATTTCATACATACCAATACTCTGAAGTGGGATCAAACTCTATGTAGTGTTCCTATGCTATGGTGGTATGTGTGAAGTAATGGTGTAATACTATATGACCAAATACTCAATATATGCATAAATAAAATAATTACCCTTAATATGATAAGGAAAAACCATATATATTGCTTTAGGAAGGAATAACTCCACAATATCACATTAATGGGACAACACAAATCTTTCTACCCAATAAAATACTCAACACTTACTTGATTTATATCCTTTACCATCACATTCATCTATTATATATATATATATATATATATATATATATCTATGTATAACTAAAAATGAATGGGTAAAATCCTAATCCAAATTTAGGTTGACTATTTCCCAATGTATTAATTTTATAAGTTACTCATTTATCCTAATATATTGAACACATATAACTAACTAATGGGGATGTGTGCCACATGCCAACACCTTCATTAACCAATTTACATTAATATATCATATCCTTAGATACATATTATATCATCTAAAATGCATCCAAAAATGTATTAGATATCTTTCCATCGATATTAGATCTTAGATATGGTATTAATCCTAAAATAAGCTATTCAATCCTTTGTTTCTCATTTATCAGTTCCTCTAATTTTATTATAATTATCTTGAATAATTGGTCATATTATTTCACAATTTTATTTCCTTTATGTATTAGTTATCTCATTTTACTTACAATCTCAATTGGTATGTTTGGGTAATGGAAATCCCCTTTTGATGATTTTTGGACATCAACCTAAAAACATGAATGTATTGCATTAGTTTCCATCTTCAACTCTAACACACTATCAATTTGTTTCATGACAAAGTAAAATCATTATCTTTTCATCTATTATGTTCTGTCTTCTCCAATATGAATATAGAACCGATATGTATTCCTTCACATCCTTGGTATATTTTCAAAACAAAGACAATATCATTATGTTATGTACCATCTTAGGAGTGTTGGGTTATGTGTTTGTTTTACTACTCCTCTAATTACTAGATGTTCTCATTATAGAAGAACTACATGAGCTTATTGGTTGATTATATTTTTTTGGTTTGATCATTTCTTGAATTTATATTTTATCTCTTTTATATTATTTTTCTTATGACCTTTACTTCATTCTCAAATAACTCCCTTCTACATTCTATTTACCCATTGAAACATTGATAGCTATTTTATACTTCATTTCTTGTATGTTCATGTGTGATGTGAAGTAACATATGGGATGGAGTTTTTTGCCAAAGGGTTTATCTCCTCATGGGGCCTCTTGTAGTTGGGAAGGGGGTGTTGATTCTACTATATTCTTCATCATCTTATATATCTACCCTATCTTCTTCTTTACTATTCTCATTAACTAACTATTCCTCTCTTAATCTAGTTTATTCCATCTCTCATTATTTTATATCCTTAGTATTAATAAATATATTTATTTCTAACTATTTATCTTCCCACATGTTTGTATCCCTCCAAATATTTATTTGCTCTTATATTTTAATATACTGTGTTTTTCTTCATGATTATCTCCTCTTGTACACCCTTACTCAATTCATAAAATCTCTTAACCTGCTTTCACCTAATAACTGTGCTCTCCTATTTTATGGTATCTTTTATTTTTTATTCTCCATCTCTTCCTTTACTACTTCCTATGCCTCGTCCACTTTGGGCCATATTTATAACCATTGATTAGTGTTTTTCACCTAGGGTTTTGAATAGTTTGGGCTTTCCCATTAGTAAAACCAATTATGATACTCTCTACCACATATCATTCATGATTTTTTTAGTGTGTGGTATAATATTTCATATCATATATTTCTTTTAATTATTTATTTTGTGCCTTTTAGTGTTATTACTACTATCTCATCTAGTTTTGTTAAAGGGATAACATCCATATTTTAAGTATGTGGATAACTACTAGTAGAGGCCATATTGGTGTCATCCATTATCCTAGTTATAATTAATATCCTATCTTATCTCTCTTTGTTTTGTATTAATATCATATCCTTTTGATCTAATTCTCCATTATTCAATCTATTTTATCATTTATCATTTACCATTTCCCCCTTCTATAGCTTCTTTGATTTACTCTTACTAATATACTTATTATCTCTTAACTAAATTATTCATGATTAAATACTTATCCTCATATCCCCATACATATTATGTAACCTAACCCAAATGTTTAGACCAAATATTCTAATAAGTCACATCTTTTGAGGACCCCCCTTATTTCTGCACAACATCCCTTGGCTACCTAGCTCATGAAGGAATTATTTTCCTTCGCTTATCAACCATATATACATAAAGAGATTATGAATTAAGAGTGGTACCTTGTACATGATTTTTTTTTCCCTTTAACAAACTTGTCTTGCTTGGCATCTAATCTTTTATAATGTTTAATAAACCAAACTATTAAGAATAAATTCAGTGTAGTCTCAATCCAATAGTTATTATCTTGAATCAAAGGTATGTCAATGTTATTGAGGGCCTTAAGTTTCTCTAAATTCTACTTAATAGGTTTATTAATAAAAATTATTGAAACTTTTGTATGTTTATATTATCTTAATTTCTAAGGCCACAAAATCTAAGTAAATCTATCCCAAAATTACTCATCATGTGACCTAAAGAATGATGCCTTTACTTCAAGTAATGACTCACTAGCTCATTTGGTTTTGGAGTGGATTTTTTTGAGTATCTATTCCCATAAAAAAAATTATGTCAAACTTAGATTCCAAAAATAAAATAGATACCTTCATCTGGACTTTATTGAATTAAATTATGATCAAAGCCACCAAATTTTGACATAAAATTAGCAATTATTGTTGAAAATAATTATGTAGTTTAAGGTAACACTAGTTAGGGATAATGCAGTAGATAGGTTGATATTAAGTACAGTTAATAATAATATGCATTCATAAAACTAAAATCAATAGGTGTGCTCATTCACAATAAATAATACTTGGATATGTCATATTCTCACTTCATTTATTCATATAAATATCGTAAGAATAACCGTTAGATTTTATATAGATATCTTTATTCTATGTAGTGTCAATCATATTTATTGAAGAATCTTGCCTATATATATATATATAGGGATATTTAGGACATGAAACATGAAGGACAATCTTGGAATGTTGTAAAAATTCAAATTCATGGCATGGGTAATAAAATAAACATGTTAAGGACCCACAAAAACATAAAAGAAAGTTCGGTGGATAATTGAATCTACCAATGATAGATTTGGTGGTTGCCTAAATATAACCGCAGGAGAAACAAATGTCAATAATTAGCAAAAAAACATAGAAAAGGAATGGCTAATATCCTAAACCTGAAAAAATATAAATCTAATAGAATATTGAAGACATATAGAGTGCTCAAAGAGGCGAGAGTCTAATGTGGACTTAAAAGCATTTGAAAATAACCAAATATACACAAGTGGATGAAGTATAAAAAAATAAGGAAAAGACACAATGAAAATGGTCTTGTACAGGTGCCTAAATAGTCATTAGAGTGTGACAATAAACATTGAGATTTATATTGAGACAAAGAGAACCCATAAAACTTGTGATGAATAGAGAATATGTTCCATACCATCAAATTACACTTTTTAAAAATATTACACATGAAAAATATGTTTTGATGGATATACTCATCAAAATTTTGGCTCCAAAAAAATCACTTATTTTCCAATTGTTTACTCATATCACTAGAAAATGGAAGTTTATTCTTCTTAACCATGTTTGGTAGCCAGATCTAAAAATTAAAAGGAAAACAACATTTATTTTTGGGTCTATATTATATCATGGAATAGCTAAGCTATCTTGATATTTAAAACAACACTTTAATAGTTGAAATTATTCATCATCCATGAAACCCAATGCAAATTAATGTGTCATTAATGTGAACTTCATTGCTACTAGTACAAATTTTCTAATGATTATTAGATTTATTAAAATGTTGAAAATATTCTTGTGAACAATAATTTTTTCTAAAAATGCCTTATCTTTTGAACATGACTTATACATCCCTAAATTCATTATGATTGTTTAAGTAATTTTTAGTTTTCATTTTAATTTAATGTTACTAAAAACTCAAAATAAAATAGGGTTTATGGGGAATACCTATGGATCAGAAGACATTGTGCACTAATTGAATCCAATGATAGTGAGAGATCATTTTTAGCTAAGAAGGATAACCTACACACATGTAAATACTTGATAAAATAGATTAATAAAATAGATGGGTGGATTGCCTGATTAGAGATCAGTTCCAAGAAGTGGTAGACTTCCTTAGAAGGATGTCAGTCCAATGTATATGTAATTAAGTGAATATAAATCATATAAAATTACAAATAGATAAATGATATGATTATAATAATGATTAAGATTTTGTCCTCAAATAAGTTATCAATGTAAATGAAGTATTCCTCCCAATAAGTGGAAGCAAAATCTACATCATCTTGGATAATAACCAATTATTGTTTAGTGGCTTCACAAGAGGGTGAATAAATGATTATGCAGAGGGATAGCTAAAAGGATATTTCACTCTAATCCACAAATAAAGGTTGGGAAACTATGGGGAGATAAATGATACTAGTTATATCATGAACTAAAACATGTAGAGTCATCTACAAGCAAAAGGCCATGTTCAAACAATAGTAATCATAAAAAGATTGCAAATAGAGACTAAAGATCAAAGTTTCAAACTCTATGATTTAAACACAACAAATTTATGTTGATCCTTATAGGATCAGTGTCGATTGGTAGAATCAATGCTAAATCATAATGAATTGACATCTATTCTCTTTGTGGATGAGTTTATTAAAATGGAGAATCAAACAAGACAAATTTGCTAACAAAGGTTGATAATGTATAAAGAAGGATGATAATAATATTTAATGATTAAATAGATGGATAAATGAAATATTAATTGATAGAGAATGATAAAATGGAATGTAATACTTAACTTTGATCAGATTGTGAGTAAAATGAAATTATTCCATAGGCATAGGAAATAGTTTGGGTTCTATAAAAGATATGACATAATGTAATGAAAATCTAGTAGAGTATCATTAAGAATGTCTTGAAATCTCAAAGAATTCTAAAAGAAATTCGAGCCTCTATGTTTTTTCACTCCAAAGGCAAACACAAGCTGAGTATTTATAGATCAACGTTAATCTAAAGAATTGGCAATGATCATAGGAGAATCATCACTGATTCACCCTAAATGGAGCCTTTGTTTCAATTATAGGTAATAATAGGTTGAAAATGTGTGGATTTATTAGTAAAATCCACATTGAATAAAATGCTTACAGTGGTATATTCTTAGGTTATAAATGGATTAGGAGGTTGGGAGGGGTAAAATGGCAAAACTAAAGGATATTTATCAAGCTAGTAAATGGTATATATTATAAACCTTAGAATAGGGTTTATTTAGAGGATTTAAATAAATAAGACCTATGACACCTAATTAATCATCCCCAAGGTATTAAATTATAGTGTCTACATTTACCCCTTTTTATGGAATGATATAGAATATGTGTTGAGAGACAAAAACTATGAAAGTTCCACTTCCCTAGGTTTATGTGGAAAGGTATCCCCGCTCAAACTAGGAACCAATGGAGGATAAGGAGGGGACAAAAAGTTTAAAAATGGAACAATATATGGGATGGATAAATAATAGATAGGCTCTAATAAACATAAATTCATAACATGAAGTGTATGTTTTGCACTAGTAGGATTGAAGTTAATATAGGTAGAGATGCCCCAAGGGAAATCCTATAATAATATGCCATAACTACAATTAGGTGCAATTAACAAAGGTTAACTAAGATAAAAATTGATAGGGTTGGTTTATCAAAGCATTTAGTGTGTGAAATACCTATAGATAGTTTTTTCCAAGGGAGAATGCATTCTTAAAACCCACTAAGGGGAGATACATAAAAGAGTACATGCCTTACATAGGTTGTGGGACCATCAAGGGGTCAAAACACACAAACCTAAAATGGTATAGGTTGAATAATAGGGTAGATGTGGTAAGGAACTAGGAATAGCTAAGGAGAAAGGTTAGATGTATGTGAGAGTATAAGTAATGCAAAAAATGGGCCAATCAATCCTAATCAAAATGAGTATGTGAAAATGTACCTAAATAACATCGATCCATAATGGATCAACATAGATCCAAATTTAGGCATATAACTAAGACCTACATATAAAGGGATCATTTATTGTTTGTGAAACCCAAATGATGCTTGAGAGCTTAAATGATGCAAGTGATACGAAATGAGATGGAGGTTAGTGATAGTGGATTATCATGTTAACGATGCTCACAAGATAAAGTATGGTGATTATTTTAGTAAATCTTTTGACTTTTATGAATTTTTTAATATTTTTAGGATTTTTAGGGGCTAGGGTTAGCATAGGTTATAGGGAGATGGCACTAAAAATCAACACCAATTATTTAGTGAATCAGTAATGATTCATAAGAAATTGACATCATTTTAATGAAATGGTGTTAATCAATGTAGAGTGTCACTAATCCATAAGGGATTGATGCTGATTCACACAAAATGGAAAGGTCTTATAATAGAGATAGGGTTTAGGATAAGTTAGATTTTTTTAGGAGAGTTTTAGGCTTATAGGAGATATTTATCTTAGGCATAAGGGATACTAAGGTTGTGAGATCAAGTGTCACCCTTACTAGAGTGACTAAGAATTTAGTTGAGTGATGATGAATCAACCCATCTAGAGTCCATAAGCTTAGGATGGGTCTTCCACTACCAAGGCATCTATTGAGGCATAGGATTATTCATGGATTTAGTGGAATAGAAGGATGTCATGACTAGGACCTTCCAACTAACGAACAAGGAGATGACCATCACTAAGGAGGACATCTAATTCATCTTATGACTACTGCTATAGGGAACACCTATAGTAATAGTAGATGATCAGGGATGAGGAAAAGATTTGATACACATATATGGTAATGATGTAGAGAGTATTAGTTTTATTTTTAGGGGATCACTTTCCATCTTATTTATAGAGAAAACATTGTGGGGAGATGTGTGATTACTATAGTGATGTTGGTGATCTCATGCTACCCACTTCTAGACTCAGGGGGAGAGAGATTTTCATGAAGCTTGATTAGTGTTGTTGTAGACATATTGGAGTATCACATCAGTTTTACATGGGCATCCACCTTACTAGCATATATTTATAGGGAGCTATAGGGTTGGAGGACCTAGAAGTGTTATGGTTTAGATGTTATTATCATATTATAGTGTTGGGTTTATGATTACATCAGAATAATGTGACCCATTGATACCCCATGGATATGGCGGTAAGAGACATTCTATGGCATGACCTTATTAGAATGGAAGGCCCATATAACATGGGGATTTATAGATGGAGTTGTTAGAGACTTGGATTACTATAAGGTTATTTTATATGGTTTGAGGGAAACCAATATCATCTGGAGGCTTTATCTGTGATTTCTTAAGTTGCTTGGGTTGGAGGTGGAGATGACAAGGGTATGGAGGGACCATTGAGTTATAGGGAGGATGATAGATTATTGGGATTACCTCCATTTTGGTTGAGTATAATAGGATTTTTGATTGGTTTAGGATATAAATAACACCCTACATGTATATAAGAGGGATGAAATAGAGTAGGCGCTGCCTGGACTAGTGATAGGAGATGGCTTGATATAAGAGGAACATGTACTAGCAAGGGATGACATAGAGGATGAGGGGTGTAATCCTACATATACATATTGGTGGGTCAAGTAGTAGGTAATGAAGAAAGATAGGGTAGTCCATCCATGCTAGGGAGGAGGGGATGAGGAGATATAGGAGGTGGTAGAGGAGGCTGATTTTGAAGAGATAGAGGAAGAGATAGATGATGAGATAGGATATGAGGTAGTTGGGGAAATAGATGGGGTGGAGAAGAGGAGATACATCAGGATGAGATATATGTTAGAGAGATGATAATAGATATAAATACATTAAGGGTAAAATTATCCTTTTTACAAGGATAGCTAGCTATAACACATGGGCATTGACTATTGTGTAGATATATTAGGATATAGTGGAGACCTGATTGGATAATTTATAAGTGGGTTTTGAATCATTTAGGCTGAGTCATGACATGGTGATAGAGGATTTGGATATGTATAATATGGAGTGGGAGACCCTAAGGAGGAGCCAGGAGGAGAGAGTCATTAGTATAAGTTGTTAGAGAGGTGGTAGGGTCAAACATGAGAAAAATAGGGACTGTCAGAATTGAGTGGTATAGGGAGCTAATAACAGAGATGAGATATTATGATCTAATAATTATAGATCAATTTCAAGATAATCCCCACTATATAACCCACATATCCAAATAGGATAGGTCCTCTAGACATATGCATGTAGGTATAATGAGTATGGGGAGTGTTACTTATAGGAGAGATAAGGATTATGAAGTATGGGGTTTATGGATTATGTTATTATTTATGGATTTATGGATTATTATTCGTTATGGATGTTATGTATTATTATCCTTTATGGATTTTATGGATTATTATTCTTTATGGATGTCATGTATTATGTGATGGCTTATAGATTATTAGAGATATATATTGGTTTTATGGATTATGGATGGATTGTGGATTGATATGTGATGTGATAAGATTATGGGTTCTTACATCTGATGGATTTATGTTATGGACTGGATTAGATTACTATGATTATGAATTTGTATGTGATCTAATTAGATGATTTTAATATGGATTTAAATGTTATCAAATGATTTATGGATCATGATTATATTATTTATTGTTTATAGAGAATGGATTATGTATATGGATGTGATTTTGTTGTATAGATTATTTTTTTATGATTAAAATGGATGTGACCTATATGGATTATGGATTGTTATGGATTTAGTTATAGATTATGGATGTATATTTGATTATCTCACTATTGATTTGTAAATTTTATATATGGATTATGGATTTAAGATGTCATAAATAATGATTTCGATTTATGATAAGTAATGTTCATGGATCATGATTAATGGTTATGGATTATGATTTAATGGTTATGGATTATGATTATGATGGATGTAAGTTGTAACTTACTGATTTGAATGTTCATAGATTTTTCAATTACTTATTTTAGGATATTAGTTAGTATATATGTGGAAAAGTTTGTAATTAATTTATCTACAAAAGGGTAAATACTCATTTATTGGCTCTTACCATGACCCAAGAAATTTCTTAAAAAGGGATGCATATGTGTTCTTAACCCACTGCTAATAAAAACTCAAATAAATTTATGTCAACTAAGTTCAGGCTCTTATTGACTTGATTCTAGGATGTGATAAAAATAGATTCTAAAAAGAAGATTCTTCTATCTTGTATATCAACAACTAAGGGTTAACCTATAATCCTCATGTGTCAATCAATGTAGACTAATCAATGTGGAAAGTCTACTAAATTAAAGAAATCTAGCAAATACAGTAATTTTTCTATGGATACTTTATGCATGATAGCCATCCTTCAAGGGAGTGGTTTATATTTAAAAATATGCTTTATGAAACTATTGTCATTTGAGGGAGCAAACTATGCTTTTGATATTTGGTATAGCTTTGTTGATTTTATGGATTTACATACCTATCCTTCGAGGGAGTAGTCTATCCAAATTTACATTTATTATTCTTTTATAGATGCTTTACTTTTGATTTTGATCCCAATGCTATTTTTGTTTTATGGATTGGCCTAAGGTGTCCTAGGATAACTTCCCAAATCTTTGATATACAAGATAAAACACTTATTCTCAAAATGAATTACTGAGAGGGAGAAATTTTAGTGAATAATGATTTAGAGTGCCTTCTCATTATAGGTGAAGCTAATCTAATTAGATAATTATATGAATAGAGTTAGGGTATTCATATTTAAGGTTAATAATATGCAAATCTACTAGATAATCACATAGATTTATATATCATTATTTGGTATAAGAGAAATAGGGATATGAAACCTATAGACTAAACTAGTTATACCAAAGGTAATTAAGTTTTATTAACAATAGAAAGGAAATAGATGCAAGGGATTATGTGGCTTGTGCTCTGATTTTCCATCAAGAGAGGCTAAGAAATATGCCCTAAATCCATATTTATGGGTGATGATATATTGTTTGAGCTAATTTGGAGAAAATTTTCCCCTTTTACTTTTTCCATATTATTTACATTTTGATTTTCTTTTTAGACAATGTTTCTAATGTTAAATTCATGTTATTTTAAATGTTTATTATAGGCATGATTAATTAATTCCTGATATACATGTAAATGGTCAAAGGCAGTTGAGTGATGCTTATCTAAGAGTTTGAGTTGGGCTAATATTTCCTAATAAAATTCATCCTCAAAAATGATATCTTTCATAGAGATTTGAAGGAAATGAATATGAACCTAAAGAGGAATTAAAGCTTTAGTACCATAGACTAGGGAGAAAGGGGTAACACCTTTAGGGGTTTGAATATTAGTCTTATAATCCCATAAGGCTTAGGGAACATGTAAGTACCAGTTCTTGTATGCTTCATTAATGACTTTGGTTAGGATTTTGACTAGATTTTTCTTGGATACCTTAGCCTATACATTAGCTTGAGGATAGTAAGGTGAGGAAAAGCTAAGATCAATGATAAAAGAATCACATAGCTCTTGAAAAATTTTATTTTTAAAATATTTTCCATTATCTGTGATGATCTTATGAGGGATGCCAAAGTGGAAAATGATATGTTGAGTATTGAACTTAATGATTTTATTTGCTCTAGTTCAGATAAGGGGGATATCCTTTACCCACTTAGTAAAAGACTCAGTATTGATAATGATAAACCTATGATGATGGGATGATTTAGGATTGATTCGACCTATAATATCAAGACCCGAGAGAAAGGCTAAAAGTGTTGAGCTACATATAATGCTTGGCTAGGGGAATGGGATAAGTTGGTGTGTTAATAACACTTGTTCACTTCTTAATGTACTTACAATAGTATTGATTTAAAGTGGGCCAATAATAATCCAATCATCATATTAGTTTAGTGATGTTGTGGCCATTAAAGTGTCTTTGACATGACTCATCATGAGCTTCTATGATAAAGAGGGTAGCTTCATGATTTTGGAGACAATGAAGAAGAATGTTGTCTAAACCATGCTTATAAAAGACACACCCTAGTATGATGAAATGGGTGACATGATGATAAAAGGCTTGCTTAGAATTTCTAGATAGATCTAGAGGACTAATCCCCTAGGATAAATAATCAAATATATGTGAATACCAAATATCTGATGGATCTTACTCCATACTATGGATGGATGGATGGTCAGTTTTGGTAAAGGAAGGTTGATTAATACTATGAATGAGGACAAATAACTTAGACTCCTAAGATGTTTATGGGATAAAAGAGGCCAAGGAAGCCATAGTATCCACATATTTATTAGTTGATCGAGAAATGTCTTGGATAACATAATGCTCAAAGGTGGATAACAATTGATTAACTAAGATTTTATACTTTTGAAGAGTATCATTATTACATTGATATATGCCTTTAATTTGATTAACCATAAGTTGGGAATCACCATATCTATTAATAATTTTAATACCCAAAGTTAAGGTAGTTTATAAACCTATGATTAAAGCCTCATACTCTGCCATGTTATTATTATAATCAAAATAAAGTTTAAAGGATAGAGGTATAGGTGTCCCCCAAGAGGAATTAGGATAATTTCAATTCCCCCACCATGTTCACATTTATATCCATAAAAAAAAGAGTCATTTGATATTATGTATCTTGTTGAGATGTCAAGGCTATAGATTCGTTTGGGAATTCATAGTTATTTAGTTGATTATCAGAAGGGGGCACCTCAACAAGTTGATCAGTAATGATTTGACCTTTAACTAACTTTTGATTTATAAAATATAGATCAAATTCCACCAAAATCATAATCCACTTGTCCTCCATGAGCTGATTATGATAAGGGTTAGAGTGCATAAAATTCAAGGGATCGGTGTTTGTGACAATGTAGTGTTTATTATTGAGGAGATAATGTCATAGCTTAGTAGTGATGAAGAATAGATCTAGGCACAACTTTTCAATAAGAGAATAACACATCTTATTCAAAAAGTGCATGATTAATATAGTACATGACCTCATCTTTATGCTACTCATCATGATGGACTAGCATAGCTCCAAAGGCATGGTTAGTAGTGGAGATATACAAGGAAAATGGTTGTCATTATTTCATAGGAGTGAGAACTAGTAGTGAGAGAAGGTATCTCTTAAGAGCATTGAAATCCCCATAACAACTAGAGTCCCACTTAAAATGGGTATCCTTTTTTAAAAGGTGATGGAATGTTGAAAATAATCAAATAATTCGGAGATAATATGATGGATAGATTGTAACTTTCCTTACAAAATATGGAGCTTCTTTAGATTGTATGGGGTGGCATTTCTAAGATGGCTTTGATTTTGGTAGGGTTAATTTTTATCCATAGATGGAGACAATAAAGCCTAGGATCTTACCCATTAATATATCAAAAATGCATATATTGGAATTTAGATGGACATGAAACTGGATTAAGAAAGAAAAAATAACCTTTAGGATGGAAAGGTGATCTTTTCATAACTTTTATTTATCAAAGAGGTCATCTACATTATCCTCCATAGTCTTATCGATAATATCATGGAAGATGTAGGTCATGGCTCTTTAAGAGGTGGCTCCTATGTTCTTTAGGTTGAAAGACATAACATAATAACAAAATGTCCCCTAACGAGTAATAAATGAGGTCTTATGTTTCTCTTTTGGTGTGATAAGGATCTGATTATATCCAAAAACCATCTATTAGAGACAACATTTCATGGCCAATGCTTAAATATACTAGCTGGTTAATATTAGGGAAAGGGAAATCATCATTTTGGACACGTGAGATTAAGGTCTTGTAAGTTAGTAAAAGGGTAAAGTCCCAATGTAAGATTCATTATAGGGATGATGTTAGATACCCATTCAGGGTAATCAATAAGTTGGATAAAGTTAATGAATAGGAGGTGATGTAACTCTTCTTTGACCAAGAGTGTAATGTGAGGATGCATCTTATGGAACTTTTACTTGATAGGTTTAGCATCAAGGACTATTATAATGTTATGGATGATGATGGAAGTATCAATACCTATCATACCTCTATAGGACCAAGTGAACGCTTCATTGTGCTCTATTAGAAACATAGTGAAATCTTAAAATTCTTGAGGATCAATGGATTTATTGACCTTAACTATGCATGGAGTCTCTGTGGACCCTTTTTTAATGTCAATCATAGCTTCATTTAAGATAATAGAGATGTTTTATGGAAGGTCTTTATGTAGATAGGATTTCTTAGTGCCTAAATGATTTAAGATGGACTCATCATCCTGGCACTAAAGAATAGGGATGGTAGGAGAAACCTACCCTATCATGTCTGGGTAGGATAGAGGAATGGTTTGAATTTATCCATAATGAAGATAGATAAGAGGTTATACAAAAATGGTGTTGACTAAAAAAATGTTAGTGGGAGTGGATATGACATCATTAGTTGAGGAATGCGTACTAGATGGTGAAGGTGGTGTATCCTCTTTAGGGATGGGAGGGAGAGTAATATTCAAGGACCATTTAGGGATTTTTATTGAAGCCAAGACCATGTTTTTAATGTGTTTTTATAAACTCCCCAAATACAATTTCATGTGGGCCCTATTCATAATGTCCAACCTTCCCAAGTGAACAGTTATAGGTATGTCTCAGTGAAATCGGGTCTATCAAGGAATGAAAAGTTTGATGTAAATGGTTTAGACTAATTCTATTTAGAAGGACCTAAATAAGGATGGTCAATTCCCCCAATATTACATGGATATGGAGGAATGATGGACCAAAGGGAACAGTTTTTCCCAAATTTGGATAATAAGTTGATTGTTTGTCAAGGCATTTATATTCTTGTGGAGTAGGGATAGTATTGAGTGTTAGCAACTAGTAATCTCCAATTGAAAGTTGTGATATAGAATAAATGGACTTCTAACCAAGTCTAGATGCAAGGATTATTGTGCTAGTGGATGCTTCATTAGAGGAACATGGGATAGTAATTTACAATGGAATTAAGACTTCATTTGGTAGAAGGGTTAGGTTTCAAGTTTTGAAAGGATGGGGGTCAGTTGGGATGTTATGGATTTTTCCCTCATGTTCAAATTTAATGTAGTGATGTAATGTAGAGGGAACATGGTGTATACAATAAATCTAGGGATGTCTTAGGATAATGTTGTACTAAAATTATCCTTTAATAACATAGAACAATTTAAGGATAACATATGTGACTACCTAAATGTGTATTACTACCATTCCTAATGTACAGGGAATGGTATCATTGAAGAATCATAGAACAATGAGTGATTGGGCTACCACTGTCTTAGGTAGCTATAATTATTTAAATGCATGAGAAGAGTTGATGTTTATATTTATGATATTATCTATCATGACTCTTTTAATTTGAGTTTAATCTATATAGGTAGTGATAAATAATGCAAGAACCTGATCATCTGGCTATAAGGGTGGTATTTTTGAATCATGAAATGTTATGGATAAGGGTTTCTAATGTAATATAATAAAAGATGGCAATGGATAGGGTTCATCTACTTGTATTTTTATGGCTTGTAAGGATTTTATCATGGATTCCCAATGTTTTGGGGATTTTGGACAAGATTATATAAGGACATCTTGTTTGGAAGTTGATGCAATTACTTTAGAGTTGATATTTATATGAGTTACAAAGCATTATTATTTTGTGCCTTTCATAAAATAAAGAATTTAGGTTTGAGGGTGGGTATGGTTGGATTATTTGTGGTAAGGATTAGTGATTTAGCAATAATCACTTTAGTTTTTTCATGATTATGCATCTTATGATCCTAGGCTTGAGATCATGTGGCTATATAGACTGCATCTATTTGGAATAAAGGTGAATTAATTATGCTCTCAAAGTCATCCACACCAAAGGGGAGAGATTAATGTTATGATCTATTAGAGGGTTTTTCCTCCTTTACAACTTGTTCTGATGTGTTGGTTGCTGAGGTGGATATAAATCTAAGGGAATGGGCATGATCCATCAGGAGATCATCTTCATCTAATAGATTTTAAACTATGACCTTTAATGAATTACAACTTTTTGTGTTGTGCCTTGATATTCAATGGTATGCACATGTCCTATTTTATCTATACCATGATGGTTTAAATATGACAGTTGATAGGTTTTATGTGTGGTAGCGTGATTATGGAGGTCTAGATAAGCTGATCAAGGATTTTAGAATAAGATCCCTTTAATGGGTCTTGACTCAACTTTTCCATTCTCTAGGGTGCTAATGGAGAAGAGGTGTGTGACCTCAAACCTTGGTATCTTGAACTAGTTGTTTGAATGGTCCTTACTGCAGGCACTTTATGTTTAGGGTAAGTCTTTACACCTAAACCCTATGGCTAATAGGGGTTAAATGGATTATGGATCAGCATGATCATAGTGCGAATATCTCATTATGGTGGTACCTATGCTTTAGTATTAGATTTGATAATGTTAGCATTAAGTTTAGCTGAAGGATGGGGCCCTAGTATAGATGCTCTTATCTGAATAGGATGTAGAGGCACTTTTCCTTTTCATATCTACTTAGGGGTTACATGGATGTCCTCTTTATGGAGTTCAATCCTAATAGAAGGATGTCATATATATTTTCTCCTTAGGGATCTGAGATTTTTGTTTTTAGTATCTATGGATTTTACCTTGATCTGTTTATGATTTAGTGCCTCCCTAGTAGTGGGGGGAACTGATCTAGAGATATCTTGAGGTAACATAAAAATTTCCTTAGGAAGTAATAGACTAGTGGGAATGGGTATATTGGATACTAGTATTGAAACAATGTGAGGAATAGTATGTGAGTTTTGTAGAATGTCTAAGTAAACCTTCTCTTCAATAAGATTTTCCTCTTTTTGTTCTTGAGTTTTTTTAGACATGGAATATTCTGGTGAATCCCAAATAATGAGATCTAAAAAATTAGAGGAAATTTTTGAGATGTCTTTGCTTTGTTTGGTTGGATCAAAAGTGCCTCCTATGAGGTGGTCATGGATGGTGTTAGTTATTTGAGTCTCATGTTCTGATCTTGATCCTAATTTAGCTTACAAAAAATTCAATGTAGAGGCATGATTAGGGAATGGTTAACTGAATATATCTATAGATTGGTTTTCAAGGGCATTAGGATTGTCTATTTATAACTCCCCCTGATCTATAATATTTTGTACTAAACTTTTAAAATAATGACATTTGTTGATGTCGTGCCGCATTACGTGGTAAAAATTATAGAAAGTTTTTTTCCCTAAACCAACTAGGTTTAGGATGAGACTCATCGAGAGGTCTTACTAGAGGGATCTCAATGAGAGAAGCCTTTAAAATTTTGTCTCAAATATATTTATAAGACTCTCCTAAATGGGTATATTGTCATGGGGGAAAGTTTGTTAATGGCTTATGAGATTATACCTATGAAGTGGAGAACTTAAATTGGTTTTTATTTTGTGGTGGTGCTAACTTTAAAACTACAACATTGGCATCCCCTTTGGTTTTATTATTGTTATTACTATTAGTCCCTTTGGAGGGTTTGGATTTAATTTTTTTTTTTCACAATTTAACAATACCTTATTTGAGGGCTCTAATTTCATGCTTATGGGCCATTGAAAAGGCCTAATTTAAAGTTTTAAAAGATTATACCCATAATGTTTATGAGATGTGTTTAGCACATGCTCTCATGAATAACTCAATTAACTCAAGCTATAGTAGAGAGAAGGTGAGCTAATTGATTAGACTTCTCCATCTAGCCACATAGTTGGTGATAGATTGATAACCAAATTCCTAAATGGTATAAAGGTCAATAATGGTAAATTTTCTTGCAATATTGATATCAAAGTATTCTAAGAATATTTGAGCTAGCTGCCCAAATGAGAAGAGGGAATGTTGTGGAATTGAGTTGTACCAAACTAAGGAAAGTATAACTAACGGCATAAGGAATGTCCTAAGAAGAAGCACATCATTATGTGCTATAAGGTAAAAAGCATGTTAAAATAATCAAAGATATTATTGTGTGTCCTCTTTATTTTGGGAATTTATAAACTTAGGGAGTTACCACTATGGAGGATAAGACCTAAAAGGAAGTGTTGGGTTGATAAGATCATTACAAATATGTTTATAGGTGAGCATGTTTTTATGCCTATAGGTATAGGTTTATAAATTATCTATCTTATTCATGAGGATGCTCATAAGGTCAGGTTGGGAATTATCTTGAAGAATTCCTCCCAAAAAATTCTATTGTGGGATTTGGTACATAAGAAGCTAGATGGAAAAATCTTGAAATAAGGGATAATTAACTGATGTGATTATAATGGGTTGAGAAGCCACCACATATTGTGGATATTATAAAGGGATATACATATACATGATAGCTTGTGTAGGTGATATTTAATAAGTGGTCAAAGGTACATACTATTGAGGTAGATGACTTATAGGGTCCTGTTGTAATGGTTACATTTGGGTACTTAAGGGTACACTAGTTTAAATCGATGGAAGGGTTGTTGGGACTAGTATGACTATATTTTAGAGTGATGTAGTAATAGGTTGAGTAGTTGTAAGTTGAGGAATGGTAATGTTCTGAGTTTGAGAAGTGGTCAGTGATGTTCGTTGCCTAAAGTTTGTGTAGTAGTGGTGTCATAACTAGTAGGGGGAGGATTATTTTTATAAGATACCATAGCAGTGGTAAATCCTTCACCTTATTCCAATGGCATGTCATATGTGTTCATAGATAACTATGAATGCAGAGATAATGAGATGTGTATGTCTCAAGAAATGAGATAATGACTAAGCATTATAGGATTTATATCTTGTATAGTGGTGAATTATATATTTCCTTGGGTGTACCATTAAGGGATGCCTTCCCCTATGGACTCAGGAGAAGTAAGGGGATAGGATAATTCTCTATAGATGAAGATGAAGATGGGTGGTTTTATTTTATGACTGTTGTCATGTCAAAATGATGGATGTTGTCCTCAGACTGATATTAAATGCACTGGAGCAAAATCCATGGGAGGTATAAAAAGAGGGCTCTGATTTACTCTTGCCAAATACATTTCCCTTTATCAAATTCAACATGCCTTACTGGTGCACTGTATATCGATACATAAATAGGGCTAAACTTATTCTCTACACACTAATCAGTCTCAAGTTTGTGTATCCAGTGTAATGTTTAGGATTTAGCAGAAGATTTACATATGTCATCTTCAAATTGTCTGTCTCATCATCATACGTCTAAGGGTTGTCTATTTCCATCCAGCCCCTAAGGCCTTTTTATCTAGAGTTCAATCAATAGTAGCAGACTACTTCAGCAAGGCATGAAACAAAGATAACTAATGTAGCACACCATTTTGTTTAAGTCTTATAAGCTTGGAAGACTACGATAACCAACATAACTTTGCCAAGGTTGCAAATGAAAGCATTTCATTGTAAACTACCAATGCTTACCAGACAGTATGCCTGGAGATGAATCTCGATTCTGATTTTGCTTGTATGGCTGGTGTTTCTCAACAGTTTATGTTGTGATGAATAGTATTTAAAAAAATGTTTGGATTTCTAAAGATCTTCATAGAATCTAATAAATTTAAAGGAAAAGGCAGTGCCATAGACAACAAATCCCTGGTAAACTTTTCACACGCTATTTTGTACCGAGACCAATGAAGAATAGGAAAACAATATATATCTATTTAAACACTTTGTTAACCTTCAGGCTGGTTATAAAATTGACATTGAGTCTCTATATATGGCTTCGCCTTCATCACGTTTTGTAATCTGAACTACCATAACATCATTGTTCTTCATGGCAGTCAGCCAAAATTTAGGAACTCCCTCTTCAGCATCAGTAGTTTCTTTCTTTGATTCTTCCTCCTTTTCCTCTTTACTATTTTCAAGATCTCCTACTCCATTCACGATGTCATAGCGCTTCTTTTAGAAAGGTTCATAAAGCTTCTGATATTTGGCCTCCAATGCAACTTTTTCTTCAAAAACTTAGTCTCTAGCTCTTTATGTTGACCTTGCAAGTCTTGCAATACTTCTACTCGCTTCTTTACTTTATGAGGTAGCAATTTAATGTATCCTGATGAGTTACCAACAAGAGTCTGTAACTTATGCTTTAAGATACCCACCAACCCTTTTGTTCCTTCCTTTCTAGTCTCATTTTTCAATTCCTCCCTTGCAGTCTCATTTCTTTTGAGCTCCTCATTAGGAGTTTCACTCCCTTTCAGTTCTTCCTTCCCTTGAGAGGTCCTTTCCTCTCTTCTTTTTCATCCCTCTCATCCCATCCAGTCACCATACATGGACCAAATAAATCAAACAATTTCAAATTTGTTTTGATCACCAAATTGCCAACTAGACAACCCTCTCTAACTTCTACGCCCAATTTGGGCTCAGGATTAACAAGAAATAGTTTTTAATTTTTAAGAATATACTAAGGTTTAAATATTTTCAACCCCTCCTCCCTTATTTCCTCAACATCCCCAAAAATCACTTTTTACCTTTTTACTTTTCAATTTTGACAATTACATTTACTCTCAAGGTAAAATTTTGAAATCTAAACACAATTTGGAGGGAAAACAAGAATTTGAAATTTCATGCTAGAATATCATTTGAATTTGTATGTTTGATGATCTCAACTGGTCCTCCATGAAGCTATTGTAGATTCTCTTGCATCATACTCTCCCTGTAGAAAAGATTTGAACCTTAGTTCAAATGAAATGCTTCCTCCATGTATTAGTCCTCATTATATCCCTGGATCCCAAGGTCTTGTTGTCAATGCCAATGCTGCTATTTGTCTTTGATTGTCTTTGTCTTTCATCTTCCTACTTTTCTTCCTTTTCTGGTATGTTCTTCTTCTCATCTCCTTTTCAGTTGTTATGTCCCGCTTCCATGCTTCTTCATCTTCATACATGTCTTATAGATCTTCTTGTTTTGTGAGCTTCTCTAATGACTCATGTCTGTCATTCACTTTAGCAACCTTCATACCTACATACAAAACATTCAAAGCCACCTTAGAATCAAAATCTTTAGGCCATAAAGCCTCTTGGCTGCCTTCACATTCTTGCTCCTTGATCAAAACTATCCTTGCCTCTTTGCTTTGCTCTTGTCTTGTTTCACTGTTCCCAATGGTGTCTTCACCATGGCTTGTACCTTCATTCATCTTTCTTGAATGACCAAACAACTCCTCCAACATTCTCAATTCTTCCTTTAGTGAGATCTCATCTATCTCACCATTCTCTTCATCAAACTTGGGTCCTTCTTTCTTAAGGATTAATTGCCCTTTACTTCTTATCTCATCTTTTCTTAGCTTGTCTTCACACAAACCAACTTCTTCATCAACATCAATATACTCATCAAAAATAACTGGAGCAATATTACCTTGTGTTTCCTTACTCTTTTCAATCATGTGAACTGATTTCACATCTCCAATTTCATCATCCATCCTCTTGGAATTCTCTCCTTGCTGCATATTAGTCCACATAGCCACTTTCCATTCCTCATTTTCCATAAAAATATCATTAAATGATTCAAAAAAATCATTATCCCATTCATTGCAAGCAATTGACTTACCTTTCATATTTGTATCCTCATGCTCTACCTCATTATTCTTTGAGAAGTTTTCTTTCTCATCTTCATTCTCTTGGTTGTTGGAATCACCTTCAATCCTCTTCCATTGACTTCTTGGTGTTGTTGCCTCAACACTCACATTTTCTCTCTTTGCCTTCTTAGGCACCCATACTTGTTTCTCCTTCTTACCATTTGTCTTCTCAAACCATGTAGGCATCCTGCATCTATGCTTTTGTACCAGCACCTCCTCTTGCTTGGGAGTTTGCTTCTTCCACCATTTAGGAATCACATATCCATGGTTAATTGAATATTTCGCCTTTCTCTTTTATTCTCTAACATGCATATCAACAGTTTCATGCTTATAACAAAAATCAATTTTTGAACTCACCATTACCTCCTTAACGGGCTGCTCCATTAGTTCTTTGACTTGCATAGCTTCTTGATTATCTGTAATTTCTTCTTCCTTTGTTCTTGGCTGCTCTCTTACCTCTTCTTAGCATTCAATGGCATCATGGAAGTCATCCTCCTCTTCCATCTCTTCTCTTGCTTGTAAGGTTTCCTCAACACCTTCCTCATGCATTAACCAATGCATCTCTTCTTCTTTATCATCAACAAC
Organism: Torreya grandis; assembly: GCA_037957365.1. Taxonomy (NCBI): domain Eukaryota; kingdom Viridiplantae; phylum Streptophyta; class Pinopsida; order Cupressales; family Taxaceae; genus Torreya; species Torreya grandis. The sequence continues at coordinate 310,408 of JARHVA010008117.1, forward strand.
AAACTCTCTTCTCTTTCCTGCACATTCACTTGTGCATTTGGTGTCTTTTCTTGCACCAATATCTTCATTCTTCAAGAACTTTCTCTTGACCTTCACAAGGCTACTTATACCTATAATTACCCATGCAAAAATAGCATTAGATATAAAAACAAGAGACCATAATGTCTCCATGAGTGTCCTCTTAATGGACATTCTCATCTTTCCAAGTGCTCTTCCTGGCACTTCATCTTTCCTTCTTCTCTCTTGTTCTCCTCAATGAGAACCTTCTTCTCCACCTCTTTCTCTTGTTGCTCACATGGCAACCTACTCATCCTCTTGCCTCTATGGGCTTCCCTCTTCATGGCAATCTTATTTTGCCTTCTTCTCCTCCTCATTAGGAGATCTATTGGCCACTTCAACCTCTTCCTCATTGGCCATAACCATGATTGCTTGTCCATCTGCATCCAAGACTCATATCTATCTACAAACTTAGCTAAATCTCTTTTCAAATTAGCAATCTCTTTATCAATTTCAATGCTATTCATACCTCTCTTCTTTTGGATGCTTGTTTTCTTCTTGGTTCCCTCTTGTATCTTGCTGCTCTACTCTTTTCTCAGTAATATCTCCATTTTTGAGATCTTCACCCAAGTCTTTTTCACCTTGGTCTCTTGATCCCTTGTCTCACCCAAGCCTTTTCTCCTTGACTGGTCTTTTGACAATCTCCTTGATCTCACCTAGGCCTTTTGCATCGTAGTCTTCTGATCCTTTTCTCAATCCTGCAGCAACTCTTTATACAACACTTCAACAAACACAAATCACAAATCCAAGCTTACCTTGCTTTGGATTTTCCTCTTGAGCATTCACTTGCTCCCTTACTTTTGAGCTTCTCCAAGCTTCTCTTCTCAATTCTTCAAATTCCATCCTTTACCTCACCTAAGTCTATTTCACCTTAGTCTTTTGGCAAACTATCCAAGCTTCTTCTTGGATCTTCTTCTTCTTCTAGAGCTTCTCTTAGCTCTTCACTAAGCCTTCCTTGGCTTCTTCTTCTCTTAAGCCTTAATGGCTTGACTGCCTTCCTCTTCAACTGTTTACTTCTTAAACACAATAAATTCAAATCAAATGTCAAAGATTACTCATACCTTTCCTCAACAAATCCCAAGAGCTTCAAGCTCTGATACCAAATTGATGGATGCTGTCCTTAGACTGATATTAAATGCACTAGAGCAAAATCCATGGGAGGTATTAAAAGAGGGCTCTAATTTACTCTTGCCAAATACATTTCCCTTTATCAAATTCAACATGCCTTACTAGTGCATTGTATATCGATACATAAACAGGGCTAAACTTCTTCTCTACACACCTATTAGTCTCAGGTTTGTGTATCCAGTGTAACGTTTAAGATTTAGCAGAAGAATTACATATGTCATCTTTGAATTATCTGTCTCATCATCATACGTCCAAGGGTTGTTTGTTTCCATCTAGCCCCTAAGGCCTTTTTATCTAGAGTTCGATCAATAGTAGCAGACTACTTTGGCAAGGCATGAAACAAAGATAACTAATGTAGCGCACCATTTTGTTTAAGTCTTATGAGCTTTGAAGACTAAAATAACCAGCATAACTCTGCCAAGGTTACAAATGAAATCATTTCATTACAAATTACCAATGCTTACCAGACAGTATGCCTGGAGATGAATCCCGATTCTGCTTTTGCTTGTGTGGCTGGTGTTTCTCAACAATTTATGCTGTGATGAATAGTATTTAACAAAATGTTTAGATTTCTAAATATCTTCACAGAATCTAATAGATTTAAAGGAAAAGACAGTGCCATACACAACAGATCCCTGCTAAACTTTTCACATGCTATTTTGTATCGAGACCAATGAAGAAGAGGAAAATAATATATATATATCTATTTAAACACTTTGCTAACCTTCAAGCTGCTTATAAAATTGACATTCAGTCTCTATATATGGCTTCACCTTCATCACATTCTATAATCTGAACTACCACAACATCATTGTTCTTCATGGCAGTCAGCCAAAATTCAAGAACTCCCTCTTCAGCATTAGTAGTTTCTTTCTTTGATTCTTCCTCCTTTTCCTCTTTACTATTTTCAAGATCTCCTACTCCATTCACGATGTCATAGCACTTCTTGTAGAAAGGTTCATAAATCTTCTGATATTTGGCCTCCAACACAACTTTTTCTTCAAAAACTTAGTCTCTAGCTCTTTATGTTGACCCTACAGGTCTTGCAATACTTCTACTCGCTTATTTACTTTGTGAGGTAGCGATTCAATGTATCCTGATGAGTTACCAACAAGAGTCTGTAGCTTATCCTTTAAGATACCCACCAACCCTTCTGTTCCTTCCTTTGTAGTCTTGTTCTTCAATTCCTCCCTTCCAGTCTCATTTCTTCTCAGCTCCTCTTGGGAGTTTCACTCCCTTTCAGTTCTTCCTTCCCTTGAGAGGTCCTTTCCTCTCTTCTTTTTTGTCCCTCTCATCCCTTCTAGTCACCATACATGGACCAAATAAATCAAACAATTTCAAATTTGTTTTGATCACCAAATTGCCAACTGGACAACCCTCTCTAACTTCTACGCCCAATTTGGGCTCAGGATTAAACAAGAAACAGTTTTTAATTTTTAACAATATACTAAGGTTGAAATATTTTCAACCACTCCTCCCTTATTTCCTCAACAGCCCCAACAATCACTTTTTACCTTTTTACTTTTCAATTTTGACAAAATACATTTACTCTCAAGGTAAAATTTTGAAATCTAAACACAATTTGGAGGGAAAACAAGAATTTGAAATTTCATGCTAGAATATCATTTGAATTTTTATGTTTGATGATCTCAACTAGTCCTCCATGAAGCTATTGTGGATGCTCCTGCATCACAAAACTATATATCTATAAAAATCAAGAAATAATAAAAAACAAATAAAATATTCTTTTAGATTATCTCATTTTTAGTGAGGATAAAATGATGCACATGCTAAAAAGGTACTTAAAAGGTTTTAACTTTTTATACTTTAAGGTGTGATAAAATAAAAAAGAAGAAGGATACTAAGGGTCTTAAGAAATGGCAATGTAAGGATGGTCTCAGGTTTGTTTAAGCAGTCAAGGATTTCTATATTGGTATCAATACTTGGTTTGGTGTTGGGGCCTACCCCTTCAATTCACACACCACAATGTAAGGGTGCTGGGTGCTTAGATATAATATATCGATAGACTAGAGTTTATACTTAGCTAGAGCACCGAAGTTGTTCTCCCCTTGGTGGTGAAATCCAAGTGGGATCATCAAGAAGAAGGTTATCATAGGGTGATGAAATCCCCATCAGTTCCATTATGTCAAATGTTTTAATGATTTTTTTGTGAATGTGATTTGGTCTACATGTGATAAAAGTGATAATTACAATAAATTCACTACCTAGATTATTCTATATGAGTAAACTAAGAAGACAAAATGGATACAAATTCTTTAACCCTTTTTTAAAAGGAAAAAAAATGAAATTTTAGATTTTCTTTGAATGAGTTCAACAAATAGAAGAAATAAAGATAAACAATTCTATAAATGAATTTTAACATGAAAAGTGAGACATTATGGGTCCCACTAGGCATGCCATAATGTTTAAGTATTTTTTCATTTTATTTTAAATCAAATGTTACTTACTAAAAACTTGAAATAAAATAGGGTTTTATGGAGAATACCTATGTATTAGAAAACATTGTGCACCACTTGAATCCAATGATAGTGAGAGCTCATTTTTGGGTGAGAAGGCTAACCTGAACACGTGTAAATCTTTGATAAAAATAGATTAATAAAAGAGATGGGTGGAATACCTAATCAAAGATCAATTCCAGGAAGTGGTACACTTCTTTAGAAGGATGTCATTCCACTTTTTATGCAATTAAGTGAATAAAATGTATATAAAATTACAAATAGATAAATGATATGATTATAATGTTGATTAAGATTTAGTCCTCAAATAAGCTATCAATGTAAATGAAGTATTCTTAACAATACGCAAAAGAAAACTCTATGTCATCTTGGAATAGGTAATTATTCTTCAATGGATTCATGAGAGGATGAATAAAATATTACGTAGAGGAATAGCTCAAAGGCTATATCACTTTGATCTACAAATAAACATTGGGAAACTATGGGGAGATCAATGATACTAGTTATGTCATGAACTAAACTAGGTAGAGTCATCTACAAGTAAAAGGCCATGTTCAAAAAATATTAATAAAAAAAAGATTGAAAATAGAGGCTAAGTATTAAGGTCTTGGAGTCTATGATTTAAACATAATAGATTGATGCCAATCCTAATAGGATCGGTGTTGATCAATATTCTCTCTATGGCTGAGTTTAATAAAATAGAGAATCATACGAGACAAATTTTCTAATAGAGGTTGATAAATGGATAAATAAGGATGATAATAACATTTAATGATTAAATAGATACATAAATGAAACACTAATTAACAGAGAATGATAAAATGAAATACGATACGTACCTTCAATCAACTTGTGAACATAATGAAATTATTACATAGATGTAGGAAACAGCTCAAGTTACATAAAGGATATGAAATAACACAATGAAAAT
>JARHVA010008117.1:320000-350000 GCA_037957365.1 Torreya grandis
AAATAAAAAATAAAATAAAGAAACAAGACACAAAGTATAAATATTTATCAATATAATTTTTTCCAAAAGTATTTTTTGAATTTTATAGACTGTCAAAACTTAAATTGTTTATAGACTCTCTCTCTCTCTCTCTCTCTCTCTCTCTCTCTCTCTCTCTCTCTCTCTCTCTCTCTCTCTCTCTCTCTCTCTCTCTCTCTCTCTCTCTCTCTCTCTCTCTCTCTCTCTCTCTCTCTCTCTCTCTGTGTGTGTGTGTGTGTGTGTGTGTGTGTGTGTGTAATCTTTATTGTTAAATTTGAAATCATAATACATAATTATATGATATTCCATAAATTCCCTGGAACAACCTCATAACAGATAAATACATTGACTTGTCACAAACTAATCGTGGACGTAATCAAAATTTTTTAGGCTTGCAAATAATTACCTTTAATAAAGTCATAAATACCATAAAAAGGAATAAAATATAAACCATATAAAGTGTGTAAGATCATAAGTTCTCCAAAATAAGTGGATTTCAATCAAAATACAATACAAATATATTTAAATTTTTAAATGAGTTTAGAATAAATGTAAAATTGTAAAATAATACCTAAATAATTTCTAAAACAAGAGAAATAAATAAAAATTTGACTTTAAAAAGTGTATATTGAATATGTAGAAATCATATTATACCTAGTTTTCATTATTTGTGGTTTAAGGATAAATGCATACATATAGTTTAAAAAGAAAAAACAAACATTATACGAAGGAGATCTATGAAATAAAAACATAAATTATTAGTCAAACCTACCAAAGTGTACTAAAAATAGGAGTAAATAATGAAAGAAATTGATTAAGAGGATAAATAACAATGAAATTACAAAATAGTTAGAATCAAACACACATGGTTATTAAGCTACAAATTTGGAACTACATTCAAGTTGTATAGGTCTGTGTCAAATCTAGAAACCAAATTATAAAAGGATGGATTAAGTACTAAACTTGTTAGCATCCAATCTATATTAGGTGGATTCGGTAGTCACCAAATTTATATTGTATGTAACTACCAAATCTATACTTTGGTATTTTATTGATTCTATATTTTATTCAAAGATGCACTATCAAATTTCATGTACTATTTTAAGATATAAATATAGAAATGTCAAGAATATTATGTTTAATTTTTATACTTTCTCTAATTGGGCTAACACTTAAAAATAACAATAAGACAAGTATGTGCAAAGTTAGTTGACCCAAGCTTGGAGTCACATTTAATATAGTTATTATGTGATGTGGGTGGGATTTTGAGTGAGATATTTTCCTTTTCTCCCTAATATAATGCAGCTACATGAAAATTCATCAAAAAATGTTTTTGGTACAAGTTGTTGATGTCACAAGACTTGAATAAGATTAAAGTATCAGGTTGCAAGCTCCATCAAAAGTGAAGTAAAATATTTGATAAATGAAGGATCTAAATTTAATAATATATAAGGATTAACCACAGACTCAATATTTAATTGGTGATACTTGGTAAATTGATAGGAATACTCTATATATGTAGGGACCTTTAGGACATGAAACATGAAGGATAGTTATGGAATATTATAATGAATCTAAACTCATGGAATGGGGAATCAAGACAAGGTAGGAGGGACCCAAAAAACATTGAGGAAAATTTAGTGGGTCATTGAATCCACCTAGGACATATTTGGTAGGTTTTTATATCTAACCCAAGAGAAAAAGTGTCCAAAATGAAGGTAAGTAGAAAAAAAATGAATGTCTAAGATTCAAAAGATGAAAATATATAAATTGATAGAATGTTGAAGACATATAGAGGGTTCAAATGCTGAAGAGAGTTTGGTGTGGGCTCAAAAGTGCTCTAAATTAACTAAATATTAAAAAAATGGAACAAATGTGATAAAACATGGAAGAAACACAATGTCAATGGTTATGTACCAAAATTATCTCTCTACACAATTATTACAGTTGGACACTAAACATCAAGGTTTTCAATGAGATTGAGAAAACCGAGAAAACTTGTTATGAATGGATGAAATTTTCCACATTGACAAGTTCTACCTTTGGGAAATATTAGACGTGCAAAATCTATGTTGGTGGCTATATTTATCAAATTTTTATCTCGCAAAACACCTCTTATTTTTTCACGTCATCACTCATATCACTAGGAAGAATAAAGTTTTTTCTTCTTTACCAAATATGACAATTAGATTTAAAATTTGAAAGGAAAAAAGACATATGTTCTAGGTTTTATATTGTACCTAAGAATAGCTAAGTTATATTGATAATTTTTATGCCCCTAAGTGATGTAAATATTTTAAATAACACTCCAATAATTACAATAGTTCAACATCCATGAAACCCAATGCAAATTAGTTTGTCACTATCATGAACTTTTTAGTGGTACTAGTAAAAAAAAAATAATGATTATGATATTTAGTTAAATGTTGAATAGATTTTTGTGAACAACAATGATTTTAGAAAACAAACTTGATATTTTTTATATGGAATGTATATGCCTAAATTCACTAAGATACTTGCATATTTTTAGATGGATTGAATTCAAATTAGGAGCTTATTGTAACACAAAATTAAAAAAAGTAATGATCACAAACAAAAACAGATATAACAAAATTAATGGGTGCACGTTGACCAAGTAAGATTTAAAAATCTTGTAGAAGCATGATATTATTGTTTATACATGTCTAAACCAAGATATTATGCTCTATGAATTGTATATAACATGGTAGTATTGTCCAAATAGACAACACACAAGACCCAAAAAATTAGAGGAGAGAGAAGAAGATGAGATGACTATAGCCGATAAAATTTTACAATAAAACTTAATGTGAACCAATTATCGACAAAATATCTCAAAATTATGTAATTTAAATATTGATAAATTCTTGGGAACATGAAGGCATTTAATTATTGTCTAGGAGTAGTATAGTTTTACAATTGCATTTTTTAGGGTTTATGTGTGTTTTAATTGTAGATTCATATTATGATCTTATTAGTTCATGTTTATTATGTTTTGGGGCTTATTTTCCTATTCTTCTTTTAGTTTTTTCTCTCCTCCCTTATTTATATTATTTTATTAAGATTCATGCCAAATAGATATGTTATCGTGGTCTACTAGGAATGTACTATATATTGATCATATAACTAAAAAATATAATATATAATTTATCTGACAAGGTACATATTATGTTCTTTGGTCCCTCTTTTTCTAGGCCCTTCTAACACTTCCCTTGAGTTTCCCATGTCTTGTGTTCCTCTTTTACTAGGTTCCTAGCTATTTAATATTGACTTGACCACCAATAAGGTCCTAATTTGAATTTTATAATTTTATAGATATTTACTAGTTGCCTTAGTGTATATAGATCATCAAGAAAGTGAATAAGAATTGAAGGCTATATAACATCAAGTTTATTTAGAGAATTAGTTTAGATTTTTACTATTATATTAAGATAAATTGGGTAAGATCTAAATTACACATGTTAATGGGAAAAAGTATTTAATTTTGTTGTAAAATAAATTTTCCTTACCACAAAACCATTTTTAGGTGTTTACACACAATTACACAGATATAAAAAAATTTGCTTCAAGGATTTTTTTAATATACTATAAGTTTGGTCATTTAGCCTAAGGTTCTTTCCTTAAGATAATGGTTTAAAATAAGGAATTTCAATTACTATCAAGAAATAAAGTGAATAAATAACTTAAAATCAATACAAAATAAAGGAAAAACTTTGAGACGATACAAAAAGAATTTAAGCATAGTTAAGTCAACCATTTTTTAGTTTTAAGATCCAAAATAGATGATGGAGGTCTTGAGGCAATGGAGACATTAGATACCCTAAAGTACACTAAAAAATATGATGAAGGTCTTGAGTTATGGTTGCCCCAAATCCCCTAAAGAAGCATTTGGGTACCAAGAATCAAAACATCCATGAATTTGACTCTTGAAAATAGATTTCAATCCAAGGAAAGAGCCCTATTAAAGTTGGAGTTAGACAAGCTATTTTGGGCTAGGTAGATAAGACTTTTGAGCCAACTACTTGTTTTATTCACTTACATCCATAAAGTAATCTTAATATGCCAATATATTTTCATTTATTTAAAAAATTGTTAATTCTTTCAATTAGATTCTAGAGTTACATAAAAGTTTAAATGAAAATACAAACATTGAGATTCCTCTAAAAGATGAGACAACTTGTTGGTAACTTTAATAAAATATTTCACAAAAAAAAACAAAATGGGTAGTGCCAAGGAGTAATTTCATAAGTTTGTATTTGATACTATCTATGTAGGGGAAAATCCACACATTCAATATGTTGAGTTTGTATAATGTTATACCTAAGCCTACATTTCTACACTTTTGTTTACTCCTCCCTATGGATGGGGGGTTTGCATATGTTTTGTTAATACTATATTTTTTTCCATGTTTTTGGAGTCTTAAGACTTTTGCTTATTGGATCATGTATAGCAACTAACAAGGTCCATTTATTGTATAGAATAAAAGGTACTTTATCTCCATTATTTTAATTAATAGATATGATAACATATTTCTAATAAAATATATAAAATATTTATGATGGGTTTAATTGCTTTAATTTTGTAACAATAAGTACAAACTTTATGTATAGGTTAGTATTAGCTCAGGCAAGTAGGTACATCTCTTAAAGAATAAAATATGCTTGTTTTATTGAATCCCCTGCACTTGTTTTGTTGAGACTAACTTGTCAATGCATTTTTGATAGCAATTTGAAAAAATTGAACACATGAACTATGATTTAAATTACTAATACTTAACCAATTCACCTAACCACACACAAAGATGTTAAATATTCACTCTACTTATTATCAATTAATTGCAATTAATTTTTGGATGCACCAAAAAATTATCGCATCCTAGTTCTTCCTTCCATATTTTTAAAACTCCCTCTTTTCCCACCACATATCATTGTCGTGTCCATGGAAATGTGTTCATACATCTCAAGGGAATCCCACATATGGCCTAGGAAAAACAAGAAAAGTGATACTTTTAGTTTTAAGGTCCACCTGAGGTGCAAAAGTAAAATAATTTATATATCGAAATCAAAGAGACGAAACAAACATGGAGTGTTGATCTACTTAATATATTATGGAAGGTAAAATTGTTAGTCAAAAACTTTCATTTTATCTTACATTAATACTTAAATGAATGCAAAATATTAATATATTGTATTTCAAATTCAGATTTCATTTATAGTTAGAGTACCTAATAAAAATATTTAAAATTCATAAAAGGTAATATGGTAATAATTGGTATATTGGAATGAGACTTGTTCTACATCTTAATAAGAAATTGCATGATCTGAAATATAATTTAAATTATTATTATTATTTTAAATATCTTCATAAATTGTAGAAACATACATACATACATACATACATACATACATACATATATATATACATATATATATATATATATACATATATATATATATATACATATATATATATATATATACATATATATATATATATATATATATACATATATATATATATATATATATATATATATATATATATATAATTTTTTTATAACTACTCATATCAAGTACTTATATTATATTCCATAAATTTACTAGAACAACCCCACAAAATTTAAAGACATTGACTTGTACAAGTTAACCATGGACATAATCACAAATTTTAATGTAATAAATAGTGTAATGTTCTTGGCTTTAGAGCGGAGTAATACATATAAATAATGTTGAGTTATCAAATAATGATGTATAATTAGAATCAAATAGGTATGAACAACATATCAATAATGTTGAGTTATCAAGATAGCAAAAGGAGTAAGGATTTAATGGGTTCCTAGAATTAAAAACTAGCAAGGTGATGATATGATGTGTGCTAGTTATGAGTAGGCAAGGATGATTAGATTGATTTATGGAGATGGGTTTGTTAGATTGAGATCAAAAACGTGATAAGATGTTAATAGGATATTCACTAGGTATTAAATATAGCCAATTTATGAGTGATGGTGGATTAGGATGATAAGATGATGTGGATAAGAAGACTAGCTAAGAACTTAAACCAATTTTGCTCAAGATGGGATGGCATATGATTTAAGTGATGAAAGTGATTAGGATAAAGGAAAATAGGTATAATGATACGTGATGATGAACTAATGAAGGGGTAAATTATGAGAGGGGGTGAGGATGATAAAGAGAAATGATACTAAGATAGTATAGACCCTAAAGAGCCAACTAGGATAAAATGTGAGTGAGATTTGGCTAGATGGGTGATGAGGACAAGATAAAGACAAATCATTCATATTGGACTTAGGACAAGATACAAATGACATAATATGATGTGGATGATGTGTCAAGATGTGATTATGATGTGGTAAGGATATAAAAAATTATAAGTGGGATTACAATGTCATATGGCTAGTAAGATGTACAAGGAAATAAAACTATACACAAGAGGGTAGACAAGCTGATGATTAAGTTACGAGTGATGTGGTGATGACTAAATGATGGGTGGATACGACTAGATTAGGATGGGATGAAGGAAACATAGGGAATGTGAGATGCATTAGATAAAATGTAAGTGATGGGATGTGACTAGAGGATGTAAAAGAGAACAAGTGATATTTAACACAAGATATAGGTGATGGGGATCTGACCGATAATGAGTGGATGGGATTAAGACAAGACTTGGGATGAGATGAAAAGGCTACAAAAAGAGGATGACAAGGATATAAAAAAAAAAAAAAAAAATTGAGACAAAATGATATGAGGATGATGGTGAAACAAAGATGAATAAGGTCAATTTTGGAAGATGTGGTGGATATAGTTTTACCAAGGAAAGAATAATGCAAAAAGGATGTACAAAAGGACAACATTTACAAGATGATGTTAAGAATGTACAAATATGAGATATTGATGACAAGGGATGTGGCTAATGATGAATGGGTATGACTAAGATGGGACAAAATCAAGGATGTCGGATGTGAAAAGGATGTAAGAGAATGATACGTAAAAAATGTTGATAATATGATAAGAATGTATAAGATAAGATATAGGTGATGTAACTAATGATGAGTGGGTGTGCTAGGATGAGGACATGATGGGGGATGGGATAATGACAATAACAAGGATCTAAGAGGATAATATGTACAAAATAAAGATGCACAAGTTGAAAGGATATATGCAAGAGACTAACTAGATAAGGATGTAGAAGATGTTGGTGATAGGGGTATGACTAAGGATGGGTGAATATGTTTAAGACAAAATGGTAGATGGGATAAAATATAAAAGGATGATACGTATGAGGTGAGAGTGAGATAGGGGTGGACACGATGATGATTAATATGGGCGCATGATGGATGAATGATAAGTGGAACTAAGATGAGATAAAATTAGTAGAATGTACAAGAAAATAAATTAGGTATAAGGGGATGGATTTACGATATATAAGATGTGATTAGGATGTAGGGTGATGATTAGGGATGGAATCAAGATGGTGATGATGATAAGATGGGGGATGATAGGGGGTATGATAAATTATAAATGTATATGGTTAGGTAAGATGGGAGATGGAATAGGACTAAGATAAAGATAGCCAAAGACAATATGTATGATGGGATGATGATTGATTTGGATATATACAAAGAATGATGGGATAAAGATGTGGTAAGGATATACAAGATGATATGAGACGATGAAAGAATATACAAGATGATAGGATGTACCATATCATTTATGCAAAATACCTAGATATGTGTGAAGGTTTGGGGGAAGGTTGACTCGACCAAAAGGAGCACAAGTTTAGCACAACACATACCCAAACAAGCAATCTATAACCTATGATTACTAAAATCAAGGGTGTGTAACCCAATGTCCACACCATCCAATGGCTTCATAGGTGAGGCTATAGACTAGTGACCTATTATAGTATTGATTAAACTCTGTTAACCCTGCTTGCACTTGATGGCTACTTTGGAACTAATATTGACTCCTACAATGGTACACTTATTACGAATGAAGGCTTATATGTTAGGCTGAATGGGCTCTCTAGGGGTGTCTCCGATATACATGAAGGTACAATGAGGTCCAAGTCCCTATAGGGTGTTATCTAATTCCTAGTTCAGAGAGTTAACTTTTTCCCTTCATGGATGACTTGTATGGGGTAAACTGCTTAAGCTAACGACAATTGTCCATGATTTTTATACTCTGCTGGAACATGGAGTTTGGTTAGCATGTGGTGATGAAATCCATGACACTAACCCCTATAAACTAAGCGCATGTGTGGGTGTCAATTCTATGTCATGTGTTATCCTAGAGCGGGGTTGACAAACAAGAAAAACACGTGATACGATTAATTAACTGATTTAATTACCTATGTGTGGGGCAAGATACAACGATTATTTACAAGTCAACATAAGCAAATATATACAAGGAAAGATTCTTTATAAAAGCTATATACACAAGATGATTAAAAATTATATATATATATATATATATATATATATATATATATATATATATATATATATATATATATATATATATATATATGATTAAAGTGTTTCAAAAACAATTTTATGAGTGTCATAATGGATCTTTGACGGGTGTCCTGCAGCACACAAGTTAGTAGTTTGATTGGCTCTCTAAAATGGCAATCTGCAAGACAAATGATTAGTATTTTTTGATAATTTACCTTGCAACCCTGGAAGTTAAATAATTGATAATATGATAATTAAAAAGTGATATTAAACTCCTCAAACTATAATATTTTAGAAAAATTGTTCACATAATTATTAGCTTAAAAGATGTGAATACTTTGTATTACCATAATATAAAAACTAAACTTGAATAGTAAAAATGAAAAAAATTAATATTTAACATCTTTAACTCTAATAATGAGGGGACTGGTCCAAAAGATAATATGTAAAATTAATAATATGGCCACTTAATAGTTATCTGAATGATAATACCTGTCAGCAAAGAACATTTTCCATGACTACTTAATTCAAACTATCCTTAAAAACACACTCTAGTTAAGACTGTTAAATTCACCATGTATAAACTTTTATTAAAAGAAAAAGTTTAATGCACACCCTTATTGTTCAAATTCAGGGCAATATTTAAAAGTGTACTCAAAGTCAAAATTTTGAACTTTCAAATTCACGCCATAAAACACACAAGTCTCGAGATTATTAAATTAATCCTCCTATGCATGGATCGATGAGTAGCCCTACAGCTGGAGTGATTTAGAGAGTTCTGATAAACTCTAGAATGTTCCGATTAATTCTAGAGGCCACCACCAAGATCAGGGCAAGTGGAGAGGAGTGGGTGTTTTTGCCAGATAATGTGATTGCATTTTTCTGAGGACTGCTTGTGCACCCGTTTTACAAGGACGCCATCAAGGCACACAGGCTATAGGCCATGGCCATTCACCAACGCATAGTATAAAGCTGATTTTTTGGTAGATGTGTTTGGTAGATATGTATGCCTAGGAACGGTTCGACAGTATGCTCTAATGAAACATGGTGATATGATATGCTACAGATGTAAAGCCATTTTTTTTTTTAAAATAATAATAATAATAATAATTATTATTATTATTATTAAACCTAAAATTGTGTGATAGCTGAGGTCTGATCTGGCATTTAACCCGAGGTCTGATCAAGACACCTGACAGTTGTTTTCCTGGATGGTGGGTGTCACGCCGTCTTTCATGGTATCTTATTAATAAATTTAAACTTAGACCTTTGTGTCAAATGGAAAACCCTATCACTATCTCAATAGGGGCAGAATCCTCTCTTTTCAGATAGCAAGGTCAGTGACTAGAAAAGATCTAAATGTTATGCTTCCATCGATAATGATCATGTGTTTTTTATTTTTATTTATTTTTAACAGAGAAATGTGGTACAGGTACATCTATGCCCACCTGCAATCCATGATGAAGCAACGTTTCGAGTCGTGGGACAATGTTTGCATCCCTCTTCAGGTTATTTTGTTCGGCATTGTTAATTTGCAGCTGTCGAACCAGTGGCTACGGGGCATGATAGATGAATTTACCTGTCAGTTCCATTCCTTTTGTCAAGATGGATCTGAAGCTTAGTATGGTGAGGTAGTACGATGAGGTATGAAATAAATATGGCATGCCGCACTATTTGCAGGCCTTTGTTGAGAAGTCTACAATCATCAAGATCCTAGAGGGAGAGAAAGATGGCAATTTAATATTCACGGAAACTAATGGATATGATTGCAATAGTGGATGCAATGTTCTAAGATGTTGGGTGTCCGCAAAAGGGTTTCAAGATGGAGGCCGTGTATTGGTTTGGATGGCTTAACGCCTGAACAGTACAAAACCCCTCAAATATGACAATGGTCTTATGACACAAAATAGATGTGTAGAAAAATGCTTTGGAAGTTATGCAAATCAGCAGGGGTAAGGCCAAATTTTTATCATGCTTGTCAGTGCTAAAGGAGTTATTAGAACGGGGTAAGGACGTTCATCAGGTAACACTAAAAATGGAATTTTTAATCAGATGTTGCACTGGTAGACAATTATGTAAAATATGGACATAACAAAGCAGTATATTCTCCCAATGCAATATAACAAAATAGGGTAGACCGAATATTAGCACAATATATTTTAATCTGTAACAGTTTCATGCTCGCCACAAAAGTCAACCTCAATAAAAAATTATGGATTATTGCAAAAGTGCAATGTTTGAAATTACTCAGAGTGAACTGCTTCATCCAAAATACAATATTATGCCAATATTTACCACCGATCACAAATTTTTAATACAAATCAGAAATAAAAAGACCCATTACTATTATCAGAATTTATAAATTAAAAGTTAATACTGAAATCAAATGCCAGGAGCTTGGAAAATATTATTTAACAAAATATAGAGAGTAAAATGCTCACTCCCACTGTGGTCATCAAAATGTGCACCAAATTTCAAGTTCAAGAAATATTATCAAAATGGCAACAACAACTCAAAACTTGGTAGCACTAATAGGAATGGATAGAGGAGATAAATTAGAGCAAATAGAAATTTCTTACCATTCCTTTTACCTTCTCATGCTTCCATTTTAGGACTTGCACTTGAATGATTAGACTCAAATTAACACTATGAAGTTTGATTAGAGATGTTGATAATGGATGATTGAATGAGGATTGATTTTGGCATGAAGACTTTGCAAGCTTGGTAAATTGTCTTCCGTGGAGGAAGAGGCTTGATTAAATAGAGGAAGAAGAAGGATTTTCCAATGAATTAAGAATTCATTGGAAACTTCTAGGTAAGAATACTTCAAAGGAAGGGGGGAATTCTAAGGAATTTGAAATATTTTAGAGTCTTCTAGAGAGAGAACTCTATAGAGAAGGAGAAGGGTGGTGGCAAATTCTAGATTCCATTAAGTAATCTAATAGTGATTAGGAGATGATTAAACTAGGTAATGAAATGATAATGTCATGGCTAGTGGGTAGGTTTGTAGAGAAGCTTAGAGATATGTGTGATTTTGTGAATTTAAAATTCACACGTGGGCATAAGATGGTTTGAAGTGATAAATGAGATGTTAATAATAAATATCAAGAGAATTAATATTAAATGAGAAATATGAATGTTAATATAGATATATAAAAGGGATTAAATTATTGATTAGGGGGAATAAGAAATATTAGATAAAATAATGATGAAAGGGATTATTAAGCAGAATTAGTGCCAATTAATAGGAATATTATTGATGGTAATGAGGTGAGTAAATTTACATGCATACAATATTAATTAACTAAGTGAAATTAATTAAAATTATAAATTATCTGTTGACAAAATTATTAAAAATTAAAATGATAAATGATAATGAATATTAAATTAGCAATATATAAAGAAAGAGACAACCACAAAAAACTATACATGAATCATGTTTGATTCATGTATTAAAGATATTTTACTACCAAGTTATAAAGGAATTTCATAATTTAATTAATGTATTAGGGAGATTCTACATCTAATTCAGGGCCATAAACACTACATGCGACTCATATATAAATATAAGATCACCTTTGATCTCATTATGATATATACATATATAATTGTACATGACACTTAATTTCTTGTTATAACACTACTTCGACTAATCTCCATCTAATCAAAGTTTTCCACCTCTACTTTTTATTTATATATGTTTTAATTTCATATACCATCGATTTCCATCTAAATTCACTTACAAAATGTATAATCTATTGAAACAAAAAATATCCTTCATTTGTTTACTAAAGGTACATGTAAGGGTGGAGACCTAGTAGAGTGTAGTTCTCAATCCTATCCAATCACATGATTCACTCTTAACCCTCCCACCTTTATTCATTGTTCTTTTATGATAACAATAACATCCACAAATATTTAATTTAGCTAACTTGAGTCATTCTTTGTCAATTTTTTTTCTTCTTCTTAAATTTAGAGCTTATTACTTTCACTAAGCCTAAGTTGCACGTTTGATGATAGTGTGGTACATTGATAATTTATCATGGGGCTTCTCACTGCAAAAACCCTTGTTTCCCCACCTCAAAACCCTTATTTTACATTTCCACTCCCATCATCTCTATTACAACTCTTTGGTGAGCAATTTAACTTTGTTTTCAAAATTAATGTGATTTATCCAATTTAAAGTAATAATGTGTATCATAATGAAGCAAACCATCAAAAGTGATTGAATAATTCCTTGCGATAACTTCATTTTATTTTTTTCAAATTACAATGAGAAAGATATTTTCAAAATCTAGCAACTGTTCATACATCTAGGTGTCAATCTCCAACTCCATAAAAATAAATTGTAAGAGTTGTACGATGCTACTTGAATTGTTTTGAAAGATCATCCATTAAATGAAGCATCAAAAGTATTGAGTCAAAATATCCCCTATTATACGTTAGTATACATGTTTAATGGTGACATGAAGATATTTTAAAGGTTTAAATAACACCCTTATTAATTTGAAGTGTTTTTATAATTCCTAAAAATTAACATATTCTTCTTCACAAATCAAGGCAAGACCCTTATCGATGCAAAGCATCTTATTTTCTCAATCTATGTTAATGTGTTAAATGATGGTAAAACACAATGTAAAGATAAATTCATGTTATATTTCCCCACTACTTTTAAATTGATTAGGAGTTTTTATTTTTATTGGTTGATATTTTTTTACTCTCTTTTTAAGTTTTTGTTTTAAAAATTATTTTTCTTAGTGTTACTCACATTACATTGCATGTTTCTATAGACACTAAATTTTGCTCACCATAATTATTCTAATTAATCTCACTAATTTATTACCTTTATCTTAATTCTAGTCATTTATCTAAAATCCTCCCTCATCATTTATTTATTCACTAACCTTATTTCTATCCCACCAATCAATTAATCCTTTTAAATCATGTATTATCCCATCCAAATATCTCTTATCCATTATTTGAGAATTTAAAATTCCCATGACCCACCCACCCTAGCCTATTCCTAGGCTCTCCTACACCCCTAATCCCTAATTATCTACCTAATCTCTATCCTAATCCCTCACTAATCATAATTAGTCCCTAAGGAGATTTTAAAATTCTTCAATTCTAGAATCTCTTCTAACTTGACCCCTCCTCTCTAGAAGCCTTTATTCTAGAGACTTCTAAGAAACTTTTAATTCTTTGTAAATTCTTCCACCCTTGATCCTCATTGATCAACTTTGAATATGAGCCATATATCTTCCCTACTTGTCTTATTTATACAATCCACTCTTCCATTGATATCATTTACAAAATCCATGAATGAACCCATGAACCCATGACAAACAAACAAACAAACTACGAATCCATAATCTATGAATCAAGCCATCACCATGTCAAAATTTTGAGTTCATGGCAATCTACAATCAACAATCTACTTGAAGATCTTGGAGTGAGGCTAGTTGAAGCAAGAAATTAGTAAGATCTTCTTCATCTACTCTGATTTACTTCCATAATCTCTCCTATTGAGAGTATTGTGAATTTTGGATTTGAATTACCATATTTAGGTAGTTTAATCGAATAGATCAAAATTTCATACACATTTTGGTGACCATAGTCAAAGATCACCTGCTAATTTAACCTATTTTCATCCTAGATGTGTTTTGATAGCTCTCAAGGCTGACTGGTTGAGGAACAAGCACTAGATTTTACCAAATTGTCATGCCCAGGTGAATTACGATTTTGATTTGCAAAATCATTGTTTTGTAGTTACAATATTGTCCTAAGGAGTTAGATTTTTGTGTTGATCAAGAAACTGTAACTGCTAGTGGCTAGCATATTTTTTTGTATGTTATCACTCTTCCTCAAAAATGAGACTTTGCAAGTTACAGTATTGTAGAGAAAGTTATGGTTTTACCACTATAATCATGATTTTGTGATAAATAGACCTTCAACATCCTAAATTAATTTTGGATTAAAATCTTAGGGTCCTCCCTCTATTTTGGGCTAACTATTTGATTAGCAAGCGTAAGTTTAATCAATGAATCTTAAAACTATAAGTCATTTTATAGTGGGTAACATCGCTAATCCATAATTATGGTTGACATGAAAATCATGATATTATCCTAAAAGTTATGGTTTTGTCATATGCATCCAAACTATAGACTGAGCTACCTAACAATGGCTACTAATCCATTTTATATTCATGTTTGAGCATTATTTTACTTGTAGGAAGGATAAGGAGTAGCCCAGATCATTGTTAAATGTTCCTATCAACAAACCATTTTCCCTACCTGTTACAATACTGTAAATCATGAATTAGTAATTTTGTCATGAAATAAGCAATTTTGCCTATTATCATTATTCTAATCAAATTTTTCTAAGCATTAGTCTATAAGATATAAAAATAATTTTGTTCATTTTCAATAAATATTTTTTATTCATGTATATATCCTAAACATATATCATCACATCTTTTAAATGCAAGTCTAATTGTCAAAATCCTATAATTTTTATTATCTTCATAATATCATTGATTGTAAAATTGTGATTTTGCCATAAAAATCATGATATCACCTAAATTATCATGGTTTTTTAAAAAACTACATGGTAACTACTAGTAGTTATCCCCTTTTTGGAAAATCATGAATTTATAGTCCAACTATTACAAAAAAAGTCATGATATTGTAGTCTCTAGAAGTGGTATTGTATTAGTCTGATTATGCATCTAGGGTTTTTCATTTTGTATTCACAATTTTGTTCTTCATTTTTTTCCTTACAATTTACCCTTTTGGATTATAATTTTAAGGGTCATTTTAAGTCAATTATGAGTAATATCAAGCACTCCTCAAATCTCGAATTATGTTTGGTGTTGAAGGTATTTCCCCTAAACCTTTCCCTATATTACAATAGGGAGCATGCCAGGGGCCTACCCTCGAACCCTACAAAAGGATCTACCCCCCATAAGGAGCGTTGCCCTTTTACCCTATTGGGAGATGTTTACCTTAGAAGCCTACATCATGGCCCCCTCAACTAAAGAAATTATAGAGCAAAATCACAAATTTTTTCAATAGTTTTTATTAAAGCTTATTGAACTAACATTTTATTTCTTGTAAGGGTGATTCTAGAAGCCATTTTGACTTGTTAACATCTTATTTTGTAGGTCATATTTTGGTCTAACATTTTCTCTTGTAGGTTACTCCTCAATATTATCAATTCAAATTACCAATCATTGTCTTGCAAGTTGCCTCTTTAAAAGTTCTAATCTAACTGTTAATCATTTTCTCGCAGGTAGTCTATCAAAGACATTTTGGCATCTTTCAAAATAATTTTAGTCACTTTGTTTAAATCATGTTATCTAAATTTATTTGTATATATCTTGTATATTATTCATATATTTGATTTTTCATCAATTTAATCAGTTAATTAATCTCATTTTAGTTTATTTGTCTGTCACTTGGAGCTATGATGGTGAATGTTTTCCTCTTTGCATCATTGTGGTGATTCCTAGAAGATAAAAAAACATGAATAAACCCTCCCATTTTTATTCTTTAGGGGAAATGTGATGTGGAATTGACACCTACACAATTGCTACAGTCTTAGGGGAATAGCGACCATGGATTTCACCACTGCACACTAATCCCCAATCTATGTTTTGATAAAGTATAAATATCAGGGATAACTATCATTAAGTTAAACGGTTGACCCCATACAGGTCATCTATAAAGGGGAAGAGTTAATTCTCTAAAAGTGGCATTAGATGGTACCCTACACATATTTGGGGCCCACCGTACTTAGCATATATTGGGGACACCCTTAGAGAGCACAATCAACCTAGGAAAGAACCCATTGGCCATAATATGCAACTTATTACCAGAGTCAGTATCGGCTCTCAAGTGACCATCATATGTAGAGGGGTTGAGAGGAATTAGCATCAGATTCAATACAGGTGTTATATGCATATGGATCATGTTCAACACTAGTATTTTAATTAGATTCCTCATCAGAACCATCATCCCTCATAAATGTTATAGTAAATGATGACTATGCATGTCTATTTTAGGATACATCTAATCCAAATACCTTTAATAAATCACCACGGATATCTTTTGATCCCAGTCAAGATGATGAAGTTGTAACAGAGTTCTGGCAAGCTTTATCTGTCAAAGATTTTTAGAGTGAATATGATCCTAATTTAGACACATGCCTTACATGTAGTCCTAGTGATCCTTTTGGTGATCTTGAGATTTTTTCTGATTTTGAAACTAGGTCTCCTAGGAACCCCTATGAGTACCATTATACCCCATCACCACTCATTTACCTCATCATATCATATCCATCACTAATCATTTAATTACCTCCCTCCATAAGGATGAAAAAAAACATCCATCATTGGATCCTTCCTTAGGCAACATAAGATGTGCCACAAACACAAAGGTCCAAGACAATATTCAAAAAGTCAATCATAGTTACAACATCATCTTTTATTAAATAATTCAAATTAAATAAAATTCAAATAATCTACCTAATCAAAACATATACTCTCATAGTAAAGCCCAAAATTAGGGACTAGGGGATTGTCCAAGTCAAAATAATCATCATCTATCAAGTCAAAAATCATTCTCTTCTGGTGAAGCCCAAAGTCAGACACTAGGGGGTAGTAAATAAATAATTAAGTCTATAAATCTAAATAATTCCAAAAGCTCTATCAATATGGCTAATAATACTTCAAATAATTAGGTCAAAGATGGATCACAAAGTCAAAGCATTTTGGATCTCCTACAATATTTTATCACATGGAACCAATCAAATGTGGAATGTCAAACATCTCCAACCATGTATGTGAATGTTAGTCCTAATCCACAATCACCCATCACACCATCCTATCATGATCCTATCCTCCATTGAATTCCAATACACCCTTATCAACATTAAGATCTAATCCTATCCATACCTCACATCAGCCATCTTGGAAACATTATCTCTTATGGGGGTGATAAAGATGCCTGGTCTAGATATGTAGAGGGGTCTCAATTAAGAATCAACTAAGGTCACACAGACCCTAATACATCTAGCAATGATAACATCATCCTAGCATTACACATCTCCAAAACATGTGGTGGCTAAAGATCTAGCAAGTGTAAGCATTCTTGTACCTCGTACCAATCTCCAATAAATCAAGATGCCCAAAAAATCTAAAAAAATAAAATGAAAAGTGAAAAAATATAATAAAATAAAAAATCAATCGTTTAATGGTGAAAACCAGTCTTGTGGTGCCTTGGGTAAGTACCATGATGAAAATCAATTTTCAACCTCATGGTAAAATAATCTATTATCCACATTATAACTCAACATTTGGGATCAAAGTCCATCCATTTCATGTCCCGTATCAACCTGCTCCATGTTTTCCATGTCTATCTTATCCCTCTATCCATCGTTCTTACCAATTATCTACCATCTTGCATCTTATTATGTCCCTCCTTTCTTTTAGTCTTGACCTTTGAAAGGGATTCAAAGATGTCTTGAGTAATATTCTTGAATAATCTTGGCATATCCTCCAATAGACACTCAAGTAACTAAACATTTGGTTCCTTTATGATGTATTCATTGGAGATCTCAGATCATTCTTCCTTGGTATTTGTCCCCTTTTCCACATCACCCTCATCTTGTTATCATTCCATCCATTATTCCATTCATCCTCATCCTAGTTATGATGCTTGGTATTCGCTTAGATAGTAACCCAATTTATATAGTGTACATACATATCCCAAAAAGACCTAAAAATTAAAATATGCCAAGATCCCAAAAAATTATAAAATCTGTAAAGTCCAAAAGACATCTTTGTTGTCTTGTCTTGCATCATTTTTTCATCTCAATTGTCTTATCTTACATCCTCATATTGGCCATATCATTTTCATCCTACCTTATCTTCTGTCCTAATGATCTTATTATTTTTTCATCTTACCTTATCCCAACATCCTAGTCATCTTATCTTATGTCCTCAATAGCCTTATCATAATCCTAGGCCCTCATATTGTTCCTATTATTAATCCAAATTCACATCATCATCATCATGACCAACTTAATCCAACTCATCACCTAATCAATCATCCCATCAACTCTTGTCATGACCATTATAAAAGATACAATGGTACTGCACATAGATAATTGTGGGTGTTACTTGTATGCTCTGTATTCTTTGACTTGTTTGCATAATGTATATATATTATTTTCTATTTGTATATAGTCTTGCATCGTGTTTATTTTCTCCTATTAGGCAATGATCGAGGATGCTACATGATGACACCAAAATATGTCATGATGTTTTTAGGTGCCCTCAATGATGCATGGTTCTCTATTTTCCCTTTTTACACACTTTGGTACCATGTCCTCTTAGTCATACTTATATCATGGGGCACACTACCAAGTTTCATATCTAATGGATTTATTATACTATGATGATCCTTATGATAGTTGTGATGGTTTGATCATCTACACCCTCATCATTTATCTAATCATATAATCTTCCTCATTTATCATCATTGATTTAATCCCATCGATAAATTTGATAAACATATAATATTTTATCTTCTAATCACTAATCATCTTCATATTTTACTCCATTAATTATCATTTATCTCTGAGTCTGAACTATATTTGCCTAATTTTTTTTTAGACTATGTAGGTAGTGTTCAGTTATATGGTGTGCCTGAGGTCAACTCGGCCACTCTCTTCTCTTCCCCCATCATTCATCATCACATCTCTCATGTCTCTCATCATCTTTAAGTCTTGCATCATTCCAATCTTTAAGTTATAACATCAATCTATTGATTAATCACTATCCCCACAATCATCTCCCTAATCTTTTTCATCATTCAATCGCACCTATCAATTAGGCTCGATAAATCACAACATCCATATTTTATTTCATTTATCATCCATTATCATTGATTGGTCAATTTATCATTTATAGTTTATAGTGCCTCCCTCGATTTGGGCATGACTAGAATTGTAACTTTATAATCATCTATCTCTCCCTTGCATGTGTCATTGACATGGGCATTATTTCTATTAATCACATTTCAGCTCATTCATTCAATGCCATATAGTCTAGTTCTTCCATTTAATCTTTTGGTCACTCATTTATTCTCTCTCAGCCCCTTCATCATATCACTTGACTTTAGCCTTGAGATGCACTCATCCTCAATTCTATGAAATTAGTCATATCTTGATTCATAGCTCTTCTTTAAATCCATCCTTTCTTGGGATATGTCGAAGCCTTGCAACCTTTTCTATCATCATCATCATCATCATCATTTTTGCTCCTTGTTCATATGTCTTTGCTAGGGGAATAATCCATTTCTAGCTCACTACTCAAGTTGATTTTATTTTCGTCATCATGTCTCCCACATCTAGCATCACATCCCGTTATCTATTCATTGCATCACATCTATCATTTCTTCTTTTGAGTGGTCATATGTCTCATTTTCCCCTACACGTCCTCTCGAAGGGGAAACATAGTCACTAACATCATTTCCCTTAACATCATCTACTAATAGTCATCTATAAAATGGTCTTTACTTGAAAGACCATTACTCCTTCCACTTTGCTCCACTCGCAATATCCTTTTAAAGAGGGGGAAAATGCATACACTAAATTCTACTCACCTTAACTATTCTAATTAATCCTGCTAATTTATCCCCTTTATCCTAATCCTAGTCATTTATCTAAAATCCCCCTCATCATTTCTTCATTCACTAACCTTATTTCTACCCCACCAATCAATTAATCATTTTAAATCATGTCTTATCCCATCTTAATCTCTCTTATCAATTATTTGGGAACTTAAAATTTCCATGACCCACCTACCCACCTACCTTAACCTATTCTTAGGCTCTCCTACACCGCTAGTCCCTAATTACCTATATAATCCCTCACTAATCTTAATTCTTCCCTAAGGATATTCTAGAATTCTCCATTTGTATAACCTCCTCTAATTTGACCCCTCCTCTCTAGAAGTCTCTATTCTATAGACTTCTAAAGAATTTTTAATTCCTTGAAAACTCCTCCACCCTTGATCCTCATGGCTCAACTTTGAACTTGAGCCATAGATCTTCCCTCCTTGGCTTATTTATACAAGCCACTCCTCCGTTGAAATCGTCTAGAAAATCCATGAATGAACCCATGAATCCATGCCAATCAAACAATCCATGAATCAATCCATCACCATATCAAAATTCTGAGTCCATGGCAATCTACAATCAACAATTTGTTTGAAGATCTTGGAGGGAGGCTAGTTGAAGCAAAAAATTGGTAAGATCTTCTTCATCTATTCTGATTTGCTTCCATAATCTTTCCTATTGAATGTATTGTGCATTTCAAGTTTGAATTGTCATATTTAAATAATTGAATCGAATAACTCAAAATTTCATACACAATTTCATTTTTTTTTACAATTAACTCTTAATATGATGATTATAAATCTAATTTTTATAAATTTGAATATATTTATTTCCCTATCATTAACCCTAACTCCTTTTGCATTGTTGTAAACTTTAATGTATTATATTTGATATTTAAAGAAGGTAGGTGTGAAGAACAAATCGCTCTCCTAAAGAGGTATTTATAAACTTGCTTGGCTCAATACTAATAATAAAAAATGACCACTCGAGAAGTTTCCAATCATTTTCCCTAATTCGAAAGTTGGCCAAAGGTAAATTGACTTTAAAATTTAAGCTCATGGAGCCATCAACCTCCGTGATAGACCTCATGATTAGTTTACTGGAAATACTTTCATAATCCCACTTTCTATGGTTGTGGGACAATTTACAAGCAATTTAAATGTCCAATAAACGTAACACATTTGTTTGTGCTAAACGATTTCATGTGTTTTTGGAAGCCTACGATTTCAATATCAATCTAAATCAGATCTATGTGAACTTTTTGAGGCTTTGCAAGGATTACGTTTACATTTAAGTTTCCAAATTTCTTCTAAATGTCCGGAAAATGTAGCACATTATGGATAAATGAAAGAAATGCTTATCAGTGATAAAAGGTTTCATGGGTTTTTTCAACCTTGTGATTTAAATATCAAATTGACATTTGAGGCTTCCAAATATTACCATAAGCGCCATTGACATTTGGCGTATACTCCAAATGATATGATTGGCACTGTTCGGTGTGTATCATTCTTAAACAAGTTATTTTTGTTATTTGGTCCAAGCTTTAATTAGTTTTTTTATTTGGATTTAATCACCCTAAATGAGGATGAATTTTGTTGTGCCTTCTAACGATTAATATGATGGAACGTATTAGTTTTATTATTGCAACCTCTTATGGAATTTATAAGTGTTTTTCGTATCGATTATATGGGTAGATGATAGTTTAGTATATGGTATGTATTAATAGAGTTGATAGTTTGTACTTTTAATAGTATACTTCAGGGAATCTAGGGGCTCTCAGTTTGTTTCATTTTAAATTTGGGTTTTTTAATTTAGAAGCATTTTATATTTATTTATTAATTGAGTTAAAATAATTAAAATTATAAGTCATTTGTTGAAAAGCATTACAAATTAAAATAATAAATAATAAATGATAATGAATATTAAATTATCAATTCTTAAATAAATAAATAATTATAATAATTTATACATGAATCTCATGATTTGATTTATATATTATAAATATTTTACTAATAAATTATACATGAAATTCATAGTTTGATTCATGTATTGGGGACTTTTTTCATCTAATTAAGTATCCCATATATTACATAAGACATGTATGGAAATATAATACTATAATTGATAGCATTATGATATATGTATATATAATTCTAAATAATACTTAATTTATAATTATAAAGTCATTTCAACTAATCTCTACCTAACCAAAAAATTTCACTTTTAATTTTATATTCTTAATAATTATATCGATATGTGTTTCTACAATAACATTTGGGGCTGGAGGTTGGGAGTTGTAATAGCGTGAGAATGTTAGCATTTAATTATTTAAAAATCAACAATATAAATTTAAAAAAATAAAATAATTTAATTATTTCAAAACCCACAAAATTAAATTAAAAAATAAAACAACTAACATAACATAACATAACATAACAGTTTTTTTTTAAATATATATATATATATATATATATATATATATATATATATATATATATATATATATATATACAAACAAATTCAAACTAAACTACAAATAAAAATTTAAAATAGAGCTAGAGAAATAAAAGTTAAAGAGGAGTAAAAAAATAAAATAAATTGAAATATAATTTCAATTGTACAGATAAAAGAAAGTTACCGCATGGAGGTGGCACCATTGCCCATATTGAATTGTAGGAGAACCTTACCATTGTCTAATCTACATGCCTGCTTGGTCAATCCATTAGATATAGTGTTATATGCCAGGTAGATGTGTGAGAAAGTATTAGCATTACAGTGTGATGTCAACTCTAGTGCCTTGCTGATGAGATGAAAAAGAGTGCTTTGTCTATAAAGATAAGTGTTATTCATCTTGTTGAAAGCCAATTTTGAGTTTGAGTAGATAGATATGGATGGAAGTTACCAATCCAAAGTAATGTTAAAGGTCATCACCATTAATTCTAACTAATAATAATTGTTATAATGTATGCACATCTCCTGCCTAAAATAACTAGTGTTTTACCTAAAATTTAAGATTTCTCCAACTCCACTTAACCCCAAGTTACCATTATTGGTGTCATCCATGAATCAATATGCATTATTGGTATCCACTTGAGGAGTATTAACATGGTGAGGGGCCTTTTGGGTAATATGTTTCATGGGCAAGAAATAATGCTTGAATCTATAGACTATGGAGAGGATGATATGCATCTTCTCATTGAAAACATCAATATTATGGGATAACCAGATGTTCCAAATAAGTTTAAGTGGTAATAATTTTTGTTCCTCAAATTAACCTCTATTCATAGTCTAATTAGACCATGGAATCACCACCCCACTTTAGAAAGTTTTGTTGTACAGGGGTGGCATCTCAGACTTCATTGACAAATCTACAATACATGAAAATGTGGTCAATGGACTCTCCCCATTCCCTAAATAAGTATAAAATTTTTGACCCATTCCATCAATGCCTCATAAGTTATCCCATGTGAGAAGTTTGTTTTTCATGACCAACCAAAAGTGTAGTATTGATGTTAGAAGGACCTATGTTTTCAATAGTCCTTTCCACCACCATTATGTAACCAAGGGCTCTTGACAAGCCCTAATAGCCTTGTAACACAGGTTAAAAACATAGTGACCTCCCTCCCTATTCTTTGTCCAACACATATTATCTAGTTGGTCATTAAGAAATATGTAATTTGTGATCATTTTTTACCTAAATATTTCCCAATAGATTGCATCCTATCTCGTAATTTCCAAATCCACCACTTTTCATCACTTAAATAACCATCTATCCAATCATGTACTATAAAATGCATCTACCAAGGTAACAATGGTTTTATGGTGTAGGGTGGTCCTCAAAGAGTCCATGAATATTTAGTCATTTGTAACCCCCATGATGTAATCTCTACATAGGAGAACCTTAGTACCATTCCATGGATCCCAGGAAAGATAATCCTCAATGATGGAAAACTTTAAACTAAATCTTTCTAGAAAATAGTGGTGCCAATGGAATTCTTTGGAAAAATTATTATCCATTCATTAATGGACAAAGGAAAAATATATTTTTGATGAAGAACTTACTACCATAGGCCATATTTAGAGATGAGGATACACTCCCCCTTAGCTACCAAAGTAGTGGAGAATATGGACATATCCTTTACGCCCCATCTGCCATCTAATTTTGGTAGAGATAATGTACTTCACTTAGTGTGAGGAATAGTTTTATTTTCTTTATTACCTATCCAAAGTAAATGAAGGCACAATTTACTCATCTTGTTGAGGATCATTCTCAATACATAAATAATTTAAAGCCAATAAATATGGATAGCTTCCAAGACACTTTTGATTAACACTAGTTGACTAGCCATGGATATTCATCTATTACACCAAAGAGTAATCCTTTATTTTATGTTGTCCACAAGCTATAACCAGTCCTTGCATCAATGGTCATTTACACTAATAAAGAAACCCAGATATTTTAAACCATCATTTGATGGAGTGGTAAATCGTATCACATTATGTACATGGTTCCTAGTAGCAACAAAAAAGTGATAAAAATAAATGGTATACTTCTGCATGTTGATAACCATACCCATCATTGAAGAGAAAATTTTTAGTATCTGATCCAAGAATTTTGATTCATTAATGGTGTCATTCCCAAATAACATAATGTAATCAACAAAAAAATTGTGCTTAGTGTGTGTGGATGAAGCAATCTTGACCTCTTTTATGTTTCTAACTATGACCTCATGTGTAATATCTCAACTGAGGTCTTCTGCAATAATAAAGACCAAGAGTTGGGAGAGTGGGTATCATTGTATAAGCCCTCAAGAGGGAGTGAAGAAAGAAGTGGAAGATCCATTAATAATAATAACAAAAGAAGGCATATTTATACCATGATTCAATCCAATTAATAAATGGGTTAGAAAAAACTACCTGTGTGACTATTAGCCTCATGTAAATCTAGTTAACCATGTCAAAAGCATTCGAGAGATCAATTTTGAGGAGAAAAGATGGCCTAAACTTTACTTTTATAGTGTGTAAAGCCTCCTGTATGGTACCAATAGCATCATGGATGAGTCTATTATCTAGGAAACCAAATTTATCAAGGGAAATGTGTGCTGATAGGATGGGTTTTAGGTGAGAAACAAAGATTTTTGAGATTAACTTGTATATGCAATTACACAAGGATATAGGCCAAAAATGATCAAATCTAGTAAGTTTTTCACCCTTTATAATTTTTTCTATATAGGTGGAATATAAAGGGACATGGATTATACCAAAAATATGAGACTATTCAACCCAAAAAAGTAGATCATCAACAACAAAGTCCAAAAAACCCAAATAGAACTTCATAGGCCAACCATTCGGGCTAGAGGATTTTCCATGTTAAAATGTTTTGAAGGTTGAAATAATATACTTAAGAAATATAGGAATGATAATATGATGATTTTACTAGTCATTAACCCATTCATTAAAGAAATTGTTAACCTCCATAATATTCTTGATATTTTCCTAGGGTTGCTTAGTATAAACCTACTAGTAGTGTGTGTCTACAACCTTGGTGATTGAAGAGAATTTTATATAATTAGTGCCATTATAATACTTGATGTTTCAAATATTATTCTTTACTCTATGAGCCATAACTTGGCTATGGAAAATTTTTGTGTTTTCATCTCCCTCAGTGAGCCAAGTAGCACAACTTTTCATCCTCCATTTGACTCTTACCAAGCCAGTAATCTTACTTTTTCCTGATCCAAAGAATCTAGTTCCTTAAGTGTATGTCCTTGTAAATCACCTTAATGGCATGATTCGATGAAAACCTTCATATTTTATTCCAGTTTTTGTACTTTAACCTTTATATCCTCATATTTATATCTCATCCATATTTTTTTAACATTCTTTACTTAGATGAGGTTCCTTTGAAGGCTTACCAAATTGCATGATCATCCTGTTCTAGATTGTATGAAGCCCAACTTTCCTTAATGAGGTCCCTAAAAACATCATATAACATCTAGTGAGAATTTAATTTAAATTTTATTTGAGTCTATTTTGTTCCCAAAAACAGATCAAACAGAATAGGGTAGTTGTCTAATGTAAACATCTTCAATGTGGTTGCCTTGTATTATTTAAGCTAGAGAGTGAGGCATTTCTTGATAAGAAACTAATCCAATCTTTTGGAGATGAATTGAGACCCTCCATAATGGTTGGAACAAGTGGGTTCCATTTTTTAAGGGGGAAACATCCACCAAACTATCATTGTCTATGAAGTGTAATAAGTAATCCACTAAAAGATCATGTCATGCTAGGTCCCCCCCCCAAATTATGTTATGGTGTGTAGTGAAATTTGGATTGTACCTAAGGATGAGGTGAGGTAGTTTTAGGATGTCTTAATCTTAAAATTCCAACCAAAAATATTTACTATATTGAGAGGGGTCATGCAAATTTATAATATCAACTACCTGATTTAGTTCTCTAGAGTAGAAGGAACCTAGTATGTAGTTTGTATCTTATTGAGAGGATCTCAAATCCATAGAGGAGTTCTATTCTAGTGCCAAACCACCCAAGTTTTCAATATATCTATTTGGAATGAAGGACCACTTATTTAAGCACTTTTTAAGATGTTTTTTTAAGATCTCATTCAAACACGTAGTTTTTTGAATGAGTAAAATATGTGTCTTATGTCTTAAAACCAACCTCTTTAAGGACCATTATTTCGAGGCCATCCCAATGCCTCTAATTTTATATGATGTAATTAACATATATTCACCTTATTTTGGGATACTCTACTAAGGATCCAATTTATAGTATGTTTTTTTCCCATGAGGACATCTCGTTTAGCCTCCATTTGACCATGTGAAAATTTTGAGTGTATCCATTTGTTAAATGGCATAGTGTGTGAAATTGTAGTTTTTAGACCTCGAAGTTGCTAATATAAGTCCTAATTTTTTTCATTTTTTAAAATTAATCTTGTGATATGTCTTCTCCCTGAAGATGGATCTGGATAAAATGAATATGTATATGAGTCTTGGACATTTACTAATATCTCTTACTCTTTCTTCCTTGAATATTATGATGTGGATTAAGTTTGCACTAGATGGATTGCACTCTTCTAATTGGGAATAGTTTTAGAATAAGCCCCCTACTTTGGAAAGCACTCAAATTCCTTAATGTCAGGAGAAGAAACACCTACAACAATCAATATGCTCTGATACTAACTGTTAGGTGACCCCTTATCCAATGGAAGCACAATTGATTACTTTCTTATAAGCAATTAAACACGGAATTATACCAGAATGATAAAGTAACTAGAAACTTGAGACAGCAAAGAATTTGAGAGATAATACACACTCTTTGTATTAAATACTACTAGAAGAAAATACAATAAGGAAGATGCCACTTCTTCCTCCACCTCAAAGGCTTGCCACACCTCAAGACCTTCTTCCCTCTCTCTCTTGCTCAACACAACAACTCTAAAGCCTGAGTTATTATCCCTCCTTGAATGCTTCAGCTTGTCTCCTTGACCTTGCTAGCTTCAATGCTTTTACTTGCCTTCTTAATATTATTACAATACATGCCTTATGGCTCTTTAAATAGGATCCCATGCTTACAAAAA
Organism: Torreya grandis; assembly: GCA_037957365.1. Lineage (NCBI taxonomy): Eukaryota > Viridiplantae > Streptophyta > Pinopsida > Cupressales > Taxaceae > Torreya > Torreya grandis. Next base: position 347,788 of record JARHVA010008117.1, read on the forward strand.
TAGAACTATAGTTACAATAATTAGACACACAGCTCGTGACTATAATTAGTCGTTTGACATGCAAACACTCGCTTCACTTAACTGACTGTTTGTCTATAGCAATTCTGGAAATACACAGGCGACCGACGCCGGTCCCTGCTTGTCTAGTGCTGTCGACGTCGGCTGACTGTTTGTCGTCGCCAGTCTCCTTCTCCACTGCATATGACTGACATCGATCATACTACCGATGCCGGGGCTTCTGGTTCTTTAGCATCCTTCCTTGTGTCTGCAAGCAATTGAAGCTTTTAGCTCCACACCTTAACAATCTCCCACTTGGAGATAAACATCTGCAACTTGTACCTGTACCTGTACACCATTTATTTTGTTCCTTAGGCTTTGTATCCCTCTTCAATGTCACTCTTGAAGACCAACCACCACGTAAACCTGTGATGCAATACCTGTATCTTATGTCAAAAGAATTTTGCTGCTCCCAAATTCTCCATGACACACTTCTAAACCAACTCTACCCTTAGCTCAGAAAACTCCCCATATATGAGACCCTGCAACAAGTAACACAATACAGTAACATGATAATGTAGCTAATATTATCCAACCTGGTAAAGATAAAATACAATGGTCAAACCTCCATTGCCTGCAGCCTAAACAAGACCATATACCATAGCCTTCTGTCTCATGTGTCCATCCACTCTCTTCTCTAAAACGGGAATCCATCCCTCTATCCAGTGCTTCCTTCTAGCTGACAACTCTACAAACAAATACCTATTTGGTTCTTCTCCAAGGACTCACACTCCTCATCTATGCCAAGCTCCCACTGTTTCTGGATTCCACCTGCATTGCTTCTTCCATCTTCCTAGTTCATGACTATTAGTAAGCAATATAAAGAAGGTGAACAATGAATATGAGGTTCACTTACCATTTTTGACCTCCATATGGGTGTTTGAGACTCCTTGACAGCTAGCTGTCCACCCATCATCCGTTGCAGTGACCGATCTTGGCCATCTCCTAGTCTGCTCCCAACCGATGTCGGTTCCCTGCACTGACCCTGACTATCGACATCATTTCCTTGGCCGACACTGGCATCCCTCCTGTCGACGTTGGTCCTTATGACCAACGTCAGACTTCTCCTGCCTGACCTACCAACCTTGCTGGTCTACACATGACTGATGTCGATATTTGGATGACCGACGTCGGTTCCAGGCGACCGACATCGGTGTCTGTGTGTTCCTGTAAGTGATGAAATTTTCATCCACAAGCTCTTCTTGGATCAAACCTCTGTCCATGCTGCCCTGCTCAGATTTATTCATCCCCTGTGACTGATCTCTGTCCTTCATCTCCTCCATAAACACCAAGGCTTCTTTGTTCCTGTCAAAAGCATCAAATTCCCTCTTTCTGCAATGAACTCTATCTATGCTTTCCAAATTTGAACACATACCTTTTGAATCAAGAACTTCCATTCCCTTCTTATTCATGTGACCAAGCCTATTAGGCCACATCTTTGAATCTACACCAGAAGTAGAATTAGTAATACAAGTAGACAGATAAAGAGTATCTACTTTCTTACCTCTTGCTAGAACAAGTGTTCCCTTGGTAACCTTCCAAGAATCCGCTGTGAGGCTTATTGTGCATCCCTCATCTCCCAACCTTCCTATAGAAATCAGACTCTGCTTCATAATTGGAACATGCATGACCTCTTTCAACACCCATGTGTTGTCAATTTGCAATCTCAGCTGCACTTTTCCTTTGCCAACTATCTGACAAGGCATATCATCCCCTAAATAGAGCACTCCAAAGTCTCCCTATTCATACTCATAGAACAGATCTCTGTTTGGGGATGCATGAAAAGATGAACTAGAATCTAAAATCCATGATCCTACCTAACTATCTGAAGAAAGTATGAGAGCGTTTTGCATCACAATATTTGCATCCTTTGCTTCTTCCATACCTGCATGTTGGTTCTCTTTATCTCTCAACCAACACTCCTTCTTCGTATGTCCTTTCTTTCCACAAAACCAGTAGGTAATACCTTTGGACTCAGATCTCCTTCTCGACCTTGATTTTCCTTGCTCAACCTTCTCCCTTTGCCATCCCCTGCTTTCTGCACTTAGAGCATTCCCTGATGATTCACCTGTGCTTCTCCTACGTATTTCCTCATTCAAGATCACACTCACAACATCATCAAATTTTAAGATTTTAAAATCAGATGTAGAATTGCT
>JARHVA010008117.1:357500-552533 GCA_037957365.1 Torreya grandis
ATAATTTATACTCTAAAGGATGTTAATTGGGGATAAATTGATTAGTTTAGGATTTAAGGATTATGATTGAGGATTTAGGGTTTATGGCTTAGGGCTTAAACTATAGAGTATAGGATTTAGGGTATAAGGTCTAACTAAAAAGTTAATTGGGGATAATTGAGCTCATTAAATCTATTTATGACTACTAAATGTGTTTTTTGGCTCAATTTTCCCCAATGTCATCACAAATTTATCTAATTAGTTAATTGGTGTAATCAATTACATAATTTGGACCAAATTGAGCCTTGTGAGCCTAATTATTAATCTAACATATGTTAATTGGGGATAAATTTATTAATTTAGGGTTTAAATTTTATGATTTAGGGTCTAGAATTTAGGGTTTAGTGTTTAGTGTTTAAGGTATAGGGCTTAGGTTTAATGTCCAATAGTGAAGGCAATTGGGGTCATTTTGACCTCTATGAACCTATTTGTGACAACAAAATGTGATTTTTGGCTCTATTATCCCTGATGTTATCACAAATTGAGTTAATTAGGGAAACTAGTGATCTGATTTAGGCCAAACTAAGCCCTGTGAACCCAATTCTTACTCTAAAATATGTTTATTGGTGTTAAATAGATTAGTTTAATGTTATGGTTTGTAATTTAGGGTTTATGGTGCAATCACAAAAGTAATTGGGACCAATTTAAGGTCATTAAACTTATTTTTTATTATAGAGCATGATTTTGAGCTCAATTAGCCCCAATGTCATCATAAATTGAGATAATTAGTCAATTGGGAAAATTAGTGATGCAATTTTCTCTAAATTTAGTGCTTTGAGCCTAGTTATTACTCTAAATAATTTTAACTTGGGTTAAATAGATTGGTTTAGGGTTTAGAGTTTACAGTTTAGGGTATAAGGTCCAATTATGAATACAATTGGGGATAATTTGAGCTTGTTAGACCTATTTGTGACTATAAAATGTGATTTTTTGGATCATTTATCCATAATGTCATTACTAATTATTGAAATTAGTGAATTGGGGAAATTAGTGATTTGATTTAGGCCAAATTGAGTCTTGTGAACCTCAATGGTTTAGGGTTTAGAGTTTAGAGTATAGAGTTTAATGTTTTAGTGTTTAGTGTGTAGATTTATGTTCAATAGTGTATTAAATATATATAATAAGAAACATGTACATGATTTTAGAACATACACATTATTAGTATGTATGTGTTTTTGTGAATAGTAAAGAAGTACATGCATAAATATCATTATTTTGACACATTGAGAGTTATGTCCCATGTTTATTCTACTATGTTTCATTCTTCATAGTTCATGTTTATTTTTAATGATTTTATAACTTTTTCCACCCTCAAAAGTTGATAACTTCATATTATTGACATTACAATTTTGTTTTTTAATAATTTGATTATTATCCCCACTTGGTACTACATAGTGTAAGAGTTTTTTTAATAATTTGATCATTATCCCCACCCTCAAATGTTCAGAACTTTCTCTAATTATGGGTGATGGAAATAATACTAGTGGGAAGAAGTTAAAGTGAAAAATGATAGAGGAATTAGAAGTGATGAGAGAAAAACAAATATAATGAATGCAAAAAATTTGTGCAAGTCAGTCTAATATCCCTAAGAATGGAATGTCATAACTAATGATGAAATCAACAATGATAGTATATTAAATTATGATAGTATACCAAAATTTGAAAATCTAATTGTCAATTCAAATAATATACCAAATTATAATGCAAGCCCACACTAAATTTTATGGTTTTTAATTTTGGTGATGATGATAATATGTATGATTATTTATACTCTAAAAATTAATAAAATTTCATGAAAACATGGGTTGGTGAAAGTAATAACGAATGAAGCAATATAGGAATATTGATCAATGAGTAAACTAATAATAAATATAACGATATGGTAAAACCAAATCAACCAATTTTACCACTAAGAATAGATCCTAGTATTTTTTATAGACGACCCATTTCATTAATTATAATTGATGAAAATATTTTGAAACCAATGCATAACAAAATATCTGATATCTATATGAGAAGAAAAGAAGAAATAATTTATGACTAACACTTTGAAAACTTAAACCATACTTAAATATGCCATTTTTTGGTTACATTAATGAAATTTATTAGGTTGAGACCTAAAATAAACATGCTAGGACTACAAACATCTAATATTTATGCTCCAAACAAGGCATTTGTTAAAAATATACATAGTCCACACCACAAATTAAGTATGGATAAACACACCAAAGATGGTCATGTTTCCTGATATGTTATTAAAATTTTCATTGTAATTTTTCAAACAAATAAAAAAATGCTTGATTAGATAAACAAGCAAATAATTTTACATAAACATAAAAACACTAATGAAAGCAATTGGGAGAAACAAAAGATTTGATGTTTTTGATAACAATGATTTGTGGGTATTCTCTAATAGACTCCCACAGAAATACAAGGCTATAGTTGGTCCACTAAAATATTTACTTGAATAATTTTGGAAAGATAACACAAAGGTATCACACAATATATGAGATGTAGTGAAAGTAAGAGTTGGTTATTGTAACTGTGAACTACATCTTATTTTTTTGTATACGACTCAAACACAAATGTACTCTAAACTTGGAAAAAAATATCCACAAATTTATGTTATTAAAATATATTTAAAAATGGCAAAACCGTTCTATGTGAAAAAAATCACACATGCACCATGTATTTTTATAGGTAACATGTTGATTTTTTTATGCATTATGATGTTTTTCATCATGTTCATTGTATTACTCATAATAACAACATTTATTAGGAATGTGTAATGGAATATCACCAAAAAATAAGTAAGATAAATTATTCCATCCATTTTTTGTGAAACATGAGATGGATAAATTTTTTATAACAAATCATTTTTGGATGGAACTTGTAACATGTATGGTGGATACCAAAAATGGAAAATTATACCCATGAGGTGAGTACACATAAAATTAGATAAGAATTAGTCATTTTTAGGAAATTTAAATATGTGACATATCATTTAAAATATGAAAATGAATGTAAAAGGTGAGAGCTTGTTATATAATAAATTCCTAGTTCCAAATTTATGGTCAAATTCAGGGATGAAATTGTTTATGAGTCTGCAAGTCACACACATAGAGCTCAATGGCTAAATGAACAATTCAACTTTGGCAAGGACATTTTTCCACATGGCACCATTATTTATTATTTGATTTTTTATAGAATTACAAATTTTAACCACAAATGGAGGTTTATTCATAGTACTATAATTCAATACATGGTTCCATTTTTATCTATATAACATTTATGCATACACCTAATACTATAGAACATTATCAAAAAATATTAAAGTATTACCACTTCTATGCTAGAGATGATCGAACACATTCTATAATATATGTACAAGGTTTTTTTAGATTTTATATGACATGATGAGTGAAATGAATATTACTTTTAATCAATATTATAGTTGGTCAGATAGTTTGATGTCACAAATTAATAATGCATGAATGTTCTACTAGATGAGTAGGATGCATGTGACCACTAGCATACACTATATTTGGATTTTAACCAAATTAGGCCATGTAAAATGGGAATATTATGGTTTAGGATCATATGTGAAAAGATCACTTGTAATAGAGGAGTTTAATTTCAAATATTTCATTGATTTGACAAATGCAAAATAAACATAGTTGAATGGTGTAATGAGAAAATGACATATGGTGCTCAATAAGACTTTATTTTTTGTAGATGTTATTGGTTTATGGAGGAATAATAATTTTAAATATATGAATATTGTATGATATTAAGAGGACAAAGTTTGTTTTAGTAATTTTGAAGCTCGAACATAGTTTCTTAGATACTTCATATGAGGCACATGGCATGATTTTATTTTTCATACATGAACTTATTTTGGAATAAGTGTGAGTCACAAGAGTGGGTGGATGAATGGGAATATATACATATAATTAAAATTGACAAATATCATGTTCCACTAGAATTATTACTTATAGATATGGCATCATCACATAGCTTTGACCATGTATATAATCTAGTGAAACTAGCTATGAGAAGAATTCTTATATTTGTAGTATATATAAAATTAAATTTAAAGCATGTGTTATGTAATAAATTTGGTATATATATATATATCATTATTAATTCATGCTTTGTTTTATGATGTAGGGCATGTTTATGCAATTATCAAAGATGAGGATAATGATGAGGGGACAAACTACTTCTTGTGCTAGTGTGCAGAGGAAAATAATAAATTGACTTATGCAGTCACAAATGGGGGAAAATTTTACTATCCCATTGGGTCTTTGGTAGTTAATTAAGATTTTATTTTATTATATCCTATCCAAAATCCAAATGTATGGTTATTTAATACTATGAGATACATATGAAAATACTCCAATGTTCAAATTTAATTTTTGACACAAATGTTTAATTGTAAAAATATTAGGGGAGGTGATTCAATATTAATATTTGGAATGTTTAGGATTCTGACCATGAATCAATTATTTATACTATAAATATTAGATCTGGTCCTAGTTCTTCCTTAGATTGAACTCCCAAGGTATGTTGACTTCTTAATTGTAAATATGTTTCATTTTATCAAATTTTATTAATTGTTTAGGTAATACATATAAATTTCAATTTAACTACATAATAAAATATTTTTCATATGCTATTGGTGCCAACCTATATTCTACCCTCTTGTGGTTTCACCATTAGTAGATAATTACATATTATCTAAGATAAGAGAAGCTTTCAGTTTATATAGACAATTGAGAGTTTTGATGTATAGGGAAGGACATTCTTAAGGATAGAACAAGTGATTTATATCCTAATTGGGCATAATCCAAGGAAAGGAACATAGTTATAGAGGTTGTATATCACCTCTAACATGGAGGAAATGCCAATTTGAATTGGTGAAGACTCAAAGATAGATATCTCCAATCATGGCTCGGATGTTGACAATATTTCTTTTCAATCTTTATTGATCTTGAAATTATTGAAAAAACATGTGTCTGCATGGATTTATAGGTTGTGGTGCTGGGAAAATATGTAATTTTCATATACTTAGTTGTTGGAAGTGATGTATTTTCAATCAGAGGTCTCAACAACATAAATGTCTACTGAAGCCAAATAACTTGGCTCTTAACTACATAAAAATAGCATCTCAAGACTAATCATTGAATCATTTAACATGAATTCACCTCTTATTTTATATCCAAGTTATCCAACATGAAATTATATGGATTATGCATCCACATGATGGTTTTTTGGTTCATGTAGATGATTTAAGATTTTCATTTGAGGCATTTTCAAAGTTTGTCTTAAACATTATAATTTTACCATATAGAAAATGACATTATTGAGGCTAGAATGGGTGCTTCATATCCTAATCATTTATACTTTGAGGAAAATAATTTATTATTATATGTTATTAAACACCTAGTATGTGATGGATATGTCAATTTTTAGCCACGAGGCCCCAAAGCTACATATCTCTAATTGTAGCTTAAATGTTGACAACATTTCTTGTCAATGTTTCTAATGCCAAAATTGTTGTAAAAACATGTATCTACATGGATTTTACCACCATTGTGGCTGTAAAATATGAAAATTTCATATTTTAAGGTGTTTTAAGTGATGTATTTTCAATCAGAGATATTGGAAGTGGAAATGTCTATTGGTGGCAATGAACTTTTCTCTTAACTACATAAAAATAGCATTTTAAGGTCGATCATTGATTTGTCTGCCAAAATTTGTCTTTTATTTTAGATCCATGTGATCTAGGGTGAAATTAGATGGATTTTACAGCACATGATGGTTCTTTAATTTTGAGTAGATGACTTATGGGTTTAATTTGATGCATTTCCTAAGTTTGCCTTAAAAATTGTAATTTTACCCCATAGGAAAGGGCCTTATTGGGTTATAATGAGTAATATGTCTCCTAAAAAAGAATAATATAGGTTAAATAACATTTTCCTAGAGGTTGTTAAGCACCCCTAATGTGTTGGTAATGCTAATTTTAAGATGAGCCTCAGAGGTGGAGATTTCTAATGATGGCCTTAATGTTGACAACATTTCTTATCAATGTTTCTTGACCTCAAAAATGTTGAAAAAAAGTGTATCCATGTGGATTCAAAGGTCATGGGGGTCTTAACATATGTAATTTCTATATCCTAATAGTTATAAGTTATGGTTTTTCAATCGGAGGTATCATAAGTGGAAATGTCTACTAGAGGCATAGAACTTGTCTCTTAACTACATAAAAATAACATTTCATGATTGATAATTAAATAAACTCCCATGAAGTTTTCTATTATTTTAGATCCAATTGATCATGTATGAAATTATAATTCTTATACATGCATGTGATGGTTCTTTCATTTCATGTAGATGACTTATGGTTTTCATTTGATGTGTGTCTAAAGTTTTCCTTTAAAACCACAATTTTATCATATAGGGAAGGACCTTCTTGAGGGAATAATGACTATTATGTCTCCTAACAAGACATAATATGAGGCCAATAATGTAGTAATATAGGTTACTAAACACCCTTGATGTGGTGAAAATTTGAATTTTTAGCCTCAGGGCCCAAAAAGTGGAGATCTCCAACTACAACTTGAAGGTTGACAATATTTCTTCTCAATGTTTCTTGACATCAAACCAATTAGAAAAACACGTGTCTACATGGATTTGCAGGTTTTGATGGTGATTATTATTATTATTAAATATAATATAATATTCATACAAAATAAAATTTGCATTCCCAAGGTAAAATAATTTAGTAACTTAAATGAATTTATATAAAAAATCACATCATAATATACTATATAAATTTACATTACATAAACAATAAAAATTAAAAGGCCTTTTCTATCCACATCAATCCATACATAAAATATTATATGTAAAATAAGGATTTTAAATATCCTGAAATAATGAATATGAAGTTTGATTAATGCTCCACTGAATCACGATTTGGACACTTAAACTTATTTATTTAAATGTTATTCGAGTAATAAATGCATACGCTTCACAAATCCCACTCTCACCCATCATCATTTATGATCATATCCTCTATATAATCATGATGTGGACACTTTTAATTCTTGATTTAAATGTTATTAGAGTAATAAATACATATGCTTCACAAATTCCACCCTCATCCACCATCATTTCTGATCTTCACCTCTACTGAATCATGATGTGGACACTTAAACTTCTTGATTTAAATTTTATCAAAGTAATAACTACACTAACTTCAAAAATCCCATCCTCACCCATAATCACTTTCTATATTAAAAAAAACAATAAATTTAGTGATGTGATAATATCAATGTTATCAATGTTGGCCCATTTTATAAATTACAATAAAATCTATGAGGTTAAATCAATGATAATATTTGAGGGGAAATGTTTCTGTGTGTGTGTGTGTGTGTGTAAAAAATGTGAACATAATATAATATCCTGGGTTAATGTCATATAGGCATACAATACCAAACAACTATACATCAAGCCATATAGGCAGACAACAAAATGTCATAAGACATGATCCTAATCATAAAATGCATTTTCCTCTTTGCCTTGCTTATCGAAGGATCTCCCTTGGATGCCTTTATCATAGGTGGAAGTCTCTGAGATGAATGGCTTCAGGTCCACTTCCACTCAAAAATCACTTCTATCTCAACATGTTCATATAAAAATATTGTCAAAAACTTTACATACTAAAACAAGATACTTAAAAAATTAACAAGTTCCTTTTAAATTGATACGCAAATTATTCAAAGGTTCATTTACTATAGTATGGTAGTCATGGTAAATTTTAATGTGGCACTCAATAGGGTTAATGGTAGGTTTATGTTGGAAAACATGAGTTTGAAAGATAAAACTAATAGGATTTGGTGCCTTGTTCATGATAAGGGAAACAATAGGACCCTACACATGTATATACAAAAAGAATTATAATTAGTTCATAAATTTTTAAATCAACTGACTAAATCATTGAAATATAATAAATACATTTAAAAATTAATTTTTTTTGTAGCTATCACACCTGTTAATCATTTGAACATGATTAGAAGATGTCATCGAAGGAGTAATCATAGATAATTATTTCACACACCAATTATTTGGATAAGTATAGATGAAAATTACTAAACACAAATGGATATTTACATGTAACATTATAATAACTCTTATAACATGGTGATTTTTTGCACACTTGAAATTGTAGTAGAAATACCTATATTTGATCTCACTTGAATAAATGAAGTGTCTAGTGTGGTGATCAACTAAACACAATATTTCATTATTAGTCACTTAATCATATATATATATATATATATATATATATATATATATATATATATATATATATATATATATAATTACATACATGTAACAAACCATAACATTGATAATTCCTTAAAAAATTCCTATATGTATAGATGGGTACAATATGAACAAATGTGGTCATATAAAATGTCAAAATTAGTAGCTTGAGTGTGGATTGTGACACCCAACCCATAGGTCTTTCTTGCATGCTCTCATGATCCTTTTAGACACCATTTTTATTATTATCAGGCATCCTAAAGTTTCCAAATGGTTATTCCACCTTACCCAAGTAGCATTTCCCAAGCCAATCTTATCTCCCTAGGTCCTACACCTGTAGGATTGGAGCACCCAACTTGGACTATAACATCAGACCCTAGGGTGTCCTATTTTGGTGCTTCTATCCAATTACATTTTTAGTTTCAATGGTTTTTTTGTTTTGGTTCCTATCCATCATCTTATCGACCTAGCATTAATATATTTGACCTATGACCAATAGATATCTATAAAATCCCATTCAATGTTCATTTAGAAGGAGGTTATAAAATATTATAAATAAATCAAGAATACAAAAAAAAACACTATGGAAAATTTCCCTATTCTCTACATACAACCATCTAATATAGCTACAAGCATATCCAAATCCTCACACTAGTCCCTCACCACCTCAAGCACACATAGTTTAGCATTTTTACATCTGTATTAAATTATTTCATAAAGCACATTAAGTGGGAGAACTACATATGGCTTGATCCCTCTTCAAAGTATTGGTATTTAGGCATCGTACCCACATAAAGGGTGTGGATACATGTTTAGTCCATCTTACACACACTAACCCTCCTCTTCTTTCTCAATTTTTACCAAAGTATAATGAAGTCTAGGATTTGAAGATTAAATCATATCTAATTTTTTTTTTGTAGATTTTTAGTAGTCAATATTTCATAATCAAGCTCGCATAGGGACAATGAACAAAACCCAAAAAACTTAGGTCTCTACAAGTAGTTTGGACAATAGTGAAAGAAGAAGACAATAGCACTAGACTCGAAGGTGTCTTGTTTTGGTGCTCTTGTCCTTTAATAAAATGAAAGCCAAATCTTGATTTGTAACATTGTCCTAATATCTTAAAGCTAATATCAGGCCCTAAAACATTCAATTCAATTCATTTTAAGCTAAGTCTTATTTTCTCCATATTTATTGCTATTTATAGAAAGGTAAAAATTACAAATAAATTATACAAATTAGTGGTTAAGTTATTGTAATATTATTTAATGATTTACTATTCTAGACACTTGACTAAATTAGGAATAAGACTCCAATATTTACAAAATAGTTAAATCATTTGGTGAACCTGACTTACTTTGTTTGCATATAAAAACCCTGGAAACCCTACGGTAAATTCATTGTTGATTTTTCCAATAATTTTCTAATTTTTCCTACATATTTTAAATCAAAAATTCACATTTTATGTTAAATTTACCTTAGTAATTTTAAAAATCATTTATTTCAACCCTAGTTTAATTTACTAGGTCCTTTTGTACACAAAAACCCTAGAGACCCTAGGGAAAATTTCTTGCTAATTTTAGAAAAAAATTCTAATTTTATACCTCTATATTTAAATAAAAATTTCACATTAATTTTTAAAATTCCATAGTAATTTAAAACAATTATTTTATTTCAAACCTTAGTTGAATTTATTATGTCCATTTAAATCAGATTTTTTTCTAATATTTTTTTATTTTCTACCTACATATTTAAAAAAAATCACATTAATTTTTAAAATTTCATATATATATATTTTTTAAATCATTTTCTTCCAAACCCTAGTTGTATATACTAGTACCCATTGCTTTTGAGGTATCATCTTAAATGTTTGTGAGATTTGTATCCTTTTAATTCATTTTTTAGTTTGTTATTTTTAGGACTTTATATTTCCTATATTCAGTACTTTCCTTTCATAGAACTTTGCTTATTACAAATTATTATAAAAAAATCAAACAATTTTTAATTTATTTTCCTACTATAACAATGGCCCAATATACTATTTTTGATAAAACTGATAAAAGGGAACTTCAAGAACTCTTAACTAAACACCCTAACATGCAAGATGATATGCTTAAAATACTACAAGAAGAGAAAAAAAAATTAAACAATGGTCAACCTCTCAAACCATAGAACAACTAATTACAATTGACACTACCAAGGAAAATATGTCTCAACAACTCCCTATAATATCCCAACCTTACTATGAGGCACCACCAGTTATGGCTACTACATCTTTGTCTTATGATGTGGTAGCCCTTGTGTAAGAGATAAAAAATTTACAATCCAAGGTGCTACATCTTGGGCAAGGTGGTTCTAGACCAATGCAAGTTTTGGATTATTTTACTTTACTACATACACCATTGGCACATTATATTTCTTTGACACCTTTGCCACAAGGTTTTGTTCAGCCCAAGCTCACTCTATATGATGTCAAGGTTGATCCAGAGACACACGTGAGATATTTTCACGTAGCATATTTGAACTATGTGCTAAATGACTGGTTATTAACCAATATATTTCCATGGAGTCTAAAGGATTATACTTTACAATGGTTTTATAGTCTATCAAATCATTCAGTCAACACATTCAATCCTTAAGCTAACATTTTCTTAGCTTATATCAACATTAACATTGGTGATAAGGTTTCCTATACCCAAGTTGCATAATAGAAACAAAGGTCAAATGAGCATCTCATAGATTATGTTTTTTGATATAAGACTATCTTGGCTAAGATGACTAACCCCATGGCTGATCAAGAGTTACAATATCTCTTCAAACAAAGTATTCTACCAGCTTTGCATGAATCATAATGTTCATAAGATTATTTTCCTTCACTAAGTTATGTCATACATTAAAGGAAAGGGAAGTCAAATTAATTTCAATGGGTAAATTCAAGTACACAAGTATATCATAAATAACAAACAAGAGTAATAAAAAAGTCCCATACAAGGTCAAGGTCAATGATAACAAAAGTTAGAATCAACCTACAATCAATGCAGTTTTAGATCCCCCTTAATGAGTGATTTTATCAACACTTCCTTGGTGAATCTTTACCAATTTAACAATTTCTTTAGTCAGAGTTTTACAACACATTTTGGAATGTACTATCATATCTCTCCCTCTTATTTTATAAGTTGATCCAACAAATCCTCTTCCATAGGGATATGATCAAAATTCATTTTAAAACTTTCACAAGGTACCAATCCATATGAAAAATAGATGCATCAGTTTGAAACACAAGATACATGACTTGATAGATGGAAATCTTATTGATCTTGGCACTTCATTTGAGCCTCTATAGGCAAAGAAAATATAAGACAAAGCTCTAAAAAATTTCTCAAATCCTTTTCCAAAACATTACAAATAGGAGAGGGGACACATCAGATGTTCACCATACATATAAGTCACCTTTAGTTGAGTCACATCCTTTGAGCAACATGAATTGTATGTATAATTCTAGAGTTCTAGCTAGACCTTCCATCTCCTTCTCAGATCAGGACATAGTTGAGGATGATTTAGATTACCATGCACTCTTTATCAGAGTTTACATTAATCATCATCTAATTAATAGTGTTCTCAAAGACAATGGATCTAGTGTGAACATGTGTACTATGAAATTACTGTAGCATTTAGGATATTTAGAGTAGGATATTACCTAAATGGACATAGTTATCAATGGATTTAAAGGGCACATATAGAGTTCATTGGGTGAGATTGTACTTCCTCCACAGGATAGTCTAGTACACATGACCACACCATTTACTATTGTTCCTAGTGTAGGAGTTTTTGATATGTTATATAGCTAACCATGGATTTAGAAAATTTAATTAGTACCTTCTACAGTTCATAGATGTGTGAAATTCATTAAAACTAATCAAGTTGTTATAGTTGGTGGAGTTTTGTATGAGTTACCACTCCCCACTTCAGATCCATCTACTACTTTGTAGTCACTAGTTTTAATTTCTCCATCTATTATAGTTCTTCCTCTAGTTTATATTTAGACACAGTCAAGGCCATCCTCTCTAGCATAGAGAGTTCATACACGTCTACAAAAACCTCTTTTAGAGGAACCATAATTTTAAAATTCTATATAGATTTTAGCTACAGTTTTCATACCTAGGGTAGTATCATTGAGGCCTCATGTCTTTACACATAAAATATATGTTTAGAAATATTATCCTACTGCTAGATGGGCCCCTAAGAGCCCTATAGTTGTATCCACTTCTCAGAGCTACAAGGGGACCCCATAGTTGGTTTCCATTATAGATATTTAAAAGAATTTATATAATACACAACTTTCAGAACCATAATCTTATCCCTTCCATCATGCTTCATGATCATGCATCATCCCTCTCCTTGATATCAGACACCATGATAAGGAGTCTCTCATGAGACTCATCAGTTAGTATCATTTCTTCCTAGTCTTTCTTGTATAGAATTTATCAATTTCTTGTACATAGTCTTTTTATGATTGATTGTACATAAATTATAACTCAAAATACCAAAGCAATAAAAAATTTCAAAATCCAAAAACATTCAAAAATACAAAACATTTCAATTGTATGCATTATTCATACTTTACATTTATACTACCATACTAGAATTACATTCACTAATATGTGTTATTATTTATTGATTTATCTACATTACCATGCTTCGATTGATATTTTTTGAGTGTATGTAGTGACATCCAGATCCATGATTGCTTCACTCTACTCATTGAGGGGGCATCCTACTACATTCGAGACATACATCAATACATCTACCCATCGGGGGAATATTTTACATGACTACACCATCTAGGTTATGTCATTCTTACACCACACACTCTAGTTACCTTGTTGATGTACATTACTTATTATCTTACATAGATTACTCTATTAACACTCACTAGTATATAACACTTGTGTATTTCTTAACATATACCTAGTCGTGTACTATATGTCTTATATACTCTCAATTCTTGCTTTGATTAGTTAGATGTGATTGTATTTATAGTAGTTACATTCTCTCTTATCTTACTTTACATAACTAGATGTGATTGCATTTCTCATTTCTTATTTTGTCTCTTGTGTGTGCCTTAAGACATTTACCAATGTCCTCTACTTCTACTTTCATGTGTACCTTAGAACATTTTCCAATATCTTTTGATTATAATTTTTTATGTGCATATGGCCCTTGTGCCAACCATGTTTGTTTTATTTATATGTGTATGTGGCATTTGAACATGCCTTAAATGATTGCTTTCTATTTTGAGTGGCATGTGCCCATGTCCCTTGTTTGCTTGTTCCCTGGCCACTTTTGTATGCTTCTTGATTTTTCTTATGCATGCTTGTTTACTTGTTTGCTTCTCAATTTTTTTTAGTGCCGTGATCCATATAATGCATTCTCTTTATTTCTTGGATTCTATGATGGACATCATGCTCCATCCCTCCTTAACAATGAATAACTAAAAACTAACAACTAACCAGAGTTTTAATTCTATTTCACTATATTGCACATGCTATTACATTATTATATCTATTTAGGAGTACCCTTATTGATCTAACAATATCCATTACAAACTATGCTATATCATGAGATATCTTGTTGATTATCATTTTTATATTATGTATTTTAATAGCATAACACACTTGTAGATATATTTCTTCTAAAGATAGTCATTGTAGAGTCTTCATTCATACCCTTAGAAGATGGTGCAACAAATAGGGGTTTTTTTCATAGAGATCAAAGCCTCTAACCAGTCAAAAATAGTTTTTAGAACACCCAAAATAGTATTCAAACTTTAAACTAAGTAGAACATACCAAATAGATAGTAAAAATTATATAAAAGTCTTTATAATCAACACAAGATAAGAGCACCAAGTTTAAAATACATAAATGAACAATAGAGTATCCTATTTAGGCACTCTTATCAAAATAGAAAAAAACTAGATTTTTTAGAAACAGACAAAAAGGTAAGACCAGCTATAGTTTTATTAGAAAAAGTTTAGTTCAAAATGAATAGTTTTAGTATAATTTTTCTCAAAAAATATAGATATAGGGGGAATCATACACATCATGATGGCTCCCACTTCTAGTTTTAGATTAGGTAGTTGGTATAACTTATAGATTAGAATACATGTTACAAACACCAATGATTGGGAGCAAAGTGTATGGCATATCTGTTCTCTTCTTTATAGTTTATGACATTACCTAGGCATTCTCAGTAGTTGTATGCCTTATTCCATCTATAGGTGGTTGGCATCATTCTTAAGTGGCTTCCACATAAGCTTATTACCCAATTTTGGATTGGATTTCATACAAGCCTAATCTCCACCTTTTTTGAGTGGCTAGGAGTGTCCTAGTTTTTAGCACATAGTTAGATATCCATGCCACATTGTTAGATTATAGAACATTCATGAGATTAAAGATATATTTTATATGACACTAATTCATACCAGTATCAGTTCATAGCTTCAGTTTATGGGGAAACCATGTAGCCAAAGGATTAGATATCCTTTGTAATCTTAACCCACCTACTTAGAGGGATTAGACACATATTCCAAACATCAATTAACACATGCATAATTACATAAATTCACTTAGTGGGTGACGATGGATCCAAAGGGCCAGCCTTTACATTCTTGAGCCATTCTAGGGGAATTGAACACTCAACTCTATTCAAAATATTTTTTTTGTTACAACATCATTTAGTACATATCTAACATCACTCAACATTATAATAGGTTTTGTATCAGTTTGTTTATTCGATGAGGTATATTCACTCCTTTCTCTATATCTCTCTTTTACCTAAATTTTATACATTTTAACTTTATACATACTGTGTCTAGTAAAAATTATTCTACACCTAATTTTCTTTTATAGATTTACACTTCATGATGTGCTCTGTCTATGCACACCCAACATCACACAACTTCATGAGCTTCACCCTTATAGGTAAGTTTAGGTACACTTTCTCATTTTAATTTATCCTAGTATTTCACTTTGTTGCATCATTAAAATAAAAGGGGGGAAAATTTAGTCATATAAAATGTCAAAATTGGTCACTTGAGTGTGGCTTGTGACACACAATCGATAAGGCATTTCTTGCATACTCTCATGACTCTTCTAGACACATTTTTCCTTATTCCTAGTCATCTTGATCTTTCTAAATGGTCATTCCACCTTAGTCAAGGAATATTTTCTAGGTCAATCCTATCCCCCAAGTACTACACCTATAGGATAGGAATGCCCAACTTAGACTATAACATCAAACCTTAGGGTGTCCTCTTTCGGTCTTATCCAATTGCATTTTTAACTCCAATAGTTATTTCATTTCAATTCCTATCAGTCATCTTTTCATCCTAGCACAAATACATTTGACCCATGACCAATAGATCTCTATAAAATTTCATTCAAAGTTCATTTAGAAGGAGGTTGTCAAATATTACAAATAAAACAAGAGTATAAGGAAAACCACTAAGGCAAATTTCCCTATTCTCTATAGACAACAATATAATATAGCTAAATTCATATACAAATCCTCAACCCAATCCCTAGACACCTCAATCACACCTAGTTTAGAATTTTTGCATCTGTATTACACTATTTCGTAAAGCACATTAAGTGGGAGAACTACACATGGCTTAATCCCTCTTCAGAGTATTAATATGTAGGTAGCATATCCACATAAGAGGTGTGGCTACACATTCAGTTTATCTTACACACACTAACCCCCCTTCTTTCTCAAGTTCTACCAAATAAAAATGAAGTCTAGGATTTTAATATTAAATCATCTCTATAAGGAATTTTGTATGCTTTCAGTAGTTGATATTTCATAGGTAAGCTCACACAGGGACAACGAAAAAAACCTAGAAAACTTAGGTCTCTACAAGTAGTATGCATAATAGAAATAGAAGAGGACAATAGCATCACACTCTAGGGTGTCCCATTTTGATGGTCCTATCCTTTCATAAAACAAAATTTAGATCTTGATTTGTGATACTATTGTAGTCTCGCATAACCAATATTAGACCATGTAATAACTATTTCAATGCATTTTAAGTTAAGACTTATTTTATCCATATTTATAAAAAGGTTAAAAATACAAATAAATTATAAAAATTAGTGGTTAAATTATTGAAATATTTTTTACTAATTTGCTATACTAGACCCTTAACTAAATTAGGAATAAGACTCCAATATTCCTAGAATAGTTAAATCAACAACATATGTGCTCATGTAGTGTCCAAAATCCTACTGAAATGTGAAAATTTATATACACATTATTTAATTTTATATTAAAAATAATTATTACCTTTTAAATTATACAAATGTTTTAAATTTAGTTGGTCTAACAATTTGTTTTGTAGCATGTAAATACATTAGATACTTGAAAATTTATAGCCAAGGTATCGAAACCAAATGTAGACAAATGAAACACATAATTGAGATCAATATAATATACATCCATATAAATAATACTATAAACATGATACATAAAATAATCCCCATCCTCCTCAAGTCTAGTGTATATATCACCACATGATTTGTAATGGTGAGGTTAGGCAACAAGACTATATTAAGGCTCCCCATGTCCAACCTTGTTAGCATTAGTATGAGAAACCTGGCTCATATGCTAAATGAGGGTGTTAGTCATCAATTTAGTCTCATGAAAGTTATTAATATAGTCTCCTTGACTATATAGGTTGTTGTCTTAGGAGGATGCGGTTTTTTGGTAGCTTCTCTCACAGGATAATTAGGTGCATGACGTGCACTTGACGTATCTTTCACAAAGCATTTTTCTCTACCTAGAAATACTTGGAAATTAACTTAATTTGGAAATTCATTAAGCACAAGCTCACAATAAATTTTTATCAAAAAATACAAGGGATCCTAATTATTATACAAGGTCGGTGATCAAAGGCCATCCACCATCAGCCCCAATTTTTCTGTTTTATCAACTCATGGGTGCACCACTCAATTACAATCCATTTGGTTAACACATATAATGGCACATCATTTTTTCCATCATCAAATAACACACAAATTTGGGCTTTGGTTATTTTTTTATATTTCACAGTGGTCATATATAATGTTATTGAATACTATGCCCCGCATCTATCTCTATAAGAAACACATTATCAATTTGACTCATTAACAAGTCAACTTCATTAATGTATCTAATGTATTTGATAGAGATGTTTAGTGGGGGTTGATTGAATGCATATCCCTTATTACCTTAATTAAATTATTAAGTTATATTTTTTCTATTATGTGGGCTACTAATTCATGTTGATGATGTTGGGGGGCTTGAAGTACTATGGGAGGGTTATGAGGGCTTTCCAGGCTAGGAGGGTTTGGAGGATTTTATGGGGTAGGAGGGTTTCACAATATATGAGGGTTAGATTTTTAATTTTCACTTTCTACATTTTTATCTAAATGTGAAGATGTATTATGTTCTATATAAATAAAAACAAAACAAATAATTTTAATTAAAAAAATAATTTAAATTAAATCTATTCACTAAATCTGTTTGTAATTTCACTAAAATTCATTTTCATACCTTTCAACTTGTGTGCATTATGAAATTTGAGGTAAAATGTTATTTTTCCAAAATGTGAGTTGAGTTCTTTACTTGTCTAGTCATGGTTTGTGTTGACACAAAATGAAAGGAAATGACCTTTTTACTTATAAAAATGTTATTGAATATGTGGTTCTAAAAAATAAAACTACATGTGTGGTTTAGGATCAGTAATTACCAAGCCTATAAGCCAAGACCATTAATGCACTTTTATAAATAATGTGCACAAAAATGTTGAAATCACATTAAACACAAAAAGGGCACCAAGGCTTTCCAACGTGGCTAGTATTGGAGCAAGGACATGAATAGGACTAGAGGCATCTATCTCAAGGCTATGGATGCCCATCTATAGATAGAGAAATTCCATAGCCATTACCCCAAGACATCAATACAATAACACCCTAGAGAAAGTCTGATAAATAGTCCATCCTTGATTACTCAAAGGTAGTAGAAGAATAAATTGAAAATGAAAATCACTTCTCACATATGTTGTTGGCCATCTACAGGGTGGAAGCTTAGTATGCTAATTACTATTAAGAGAATTTAGTGCCTCATATTTTCTATGAAAATAAATAAACCTATACAATCTCTATGTTGAGTAAGGAAAGAAGACAAAATTGGTCAAGTTCTATGTTTTTCTCATCACTTTCTATGCATTTTTGTGGCCAACACACCCCTATTTATTAAAAATGGGGGACCCCTCTAAAAACCTAATGAACTAGATCTTCAAGGTCCTTTCTTTGTTCCCATTGGCAAAAATTTCTTAAATATTCAAAATATGCACTACCTTGATTCCCCTAAGTAGTAACATGTCTCTTTTAATTTCTCTTTAGAACTAAGGAGTGATTGTTCTTTTTATAAATCATGGCACTAATGTTGTAGGTTAATTTTCACTTAAATATCCTATATTTTATTTCCCTTCCTAAACTAACAAGTCTATCACTCTCCATGGAAAACCAAGATCTTCATATCTGATAAGTAAGTTTTAATGAATCACACTCCTTTTATTTTTCTTAGTCATTTTTTGAATTTTTCAGATCTTGGTTAAATAAGAAGGTGCCAAATCACTAGGCATTAGAATGGTGAGGCCCTAAACTAGTCATAGATGTTAGATCCTGAGAGAACCTAGATACATGGGAAGGAAACACGTTACTAGGAGTCAGAACATCTAGTCCCTTGGACCTATTAGAGATGTTAGATCCTAGGATAGCCTAATTGAATGGGAATGTGCCACATCTCCAAGTTTTAGAGTGGATTGTTCCCTAGACCTATAAAATATGTTAGATCCCAAGAGATCCCAACCTAATGGGAAGGTTCCATGTGATCAACTATTAGATCATCTAGTCCCCTAGACCTATCAAAGATGCCAAAGTTTAAGAGATCCCCAATAAATGGGAAGATACCACATTGCCAAGTGTCAAAATGGCTAGTCCCTTAGACCTATCAAATATGTCAGAGCCGAAGAGAGACTAGCCAAATGGGAAGGCACCATGTTGTCAAGTGCTAGAGTGACTAGTTCCTGAGACCTATATAAGATCTTAGAGACTAGATGAATGGGAAGGTACCACATCACCTAGTATGCAGATGAACTAGTTTCCAACTAAGGCCCCAAAAAAGCTCAAAATGAAGTATGAATGAGACTCAAAATCTAATCAAGTTATTTCACATGTTCCTAATTGATACATTCCCTAGCCTAGGATAATGATATGGGGTACATATTCATGCCCAAGTGTTGACTATTAATACAATGACCAATGATTAGATGACACATGCCATAAAACAAGAGTTAGTTGAGAAGCCTTTAAGAGATGTGACCACATGCCTACCATGCATTGGGAATTAATAAAATGAGAATGTGGACCCAATTAGATAGTTTAAAAACATCCCATCACCATTTTTATATCCATCAAGTGATGGATGATCATGTACTTTAAATTCAATTGTAGGTTTAGAACTAAAAGGAAAAAATATAGACACCAACTTAGATTCAAATTCATAGCAAGTGAGCCACCAAATGCCATTAATGTAGGGAGATGTATGGATGTACTTATAAATCCTAAGGCATTCCCATTAATGTTTATCATTATTGACTTTGAATATATCTCTAACTCCTTACTTTAAAAATTCCATAGAACCCTTATATCACATGATTTCTATGCTCAAATCTTCCTAATTTCTCCTCTATTCTAATATAATGGTTGCTACATCCTAAAACCCAAAGGTTGAACCCAAGAATAAAGAAACCACCTTCTTTGATATCTTAACTAATTATACACACCAAAATGATATATTTAAGGCAATTAAGCATGTCCCCAAGGATTATTCTGACACAGATGACCTACAAACTGAGTATGAGGATGCCCTTCAGTCCTATAAGAAGTGTGGACTCCATAGAGGCATAGCCAAAGTAGAGGTGTTTCTTTACACTGACCTTTTGGGTAGCATCCTCCACAAGACCATATGCATGCAAGATGGGATCAATTACTGGGTGTGGTCACCCATATCCTGACACCATATTTTTGATATATATAGGAATCCCTTTAAGGCATACTACTCCCTCGTAGACATCTCTTTCTCTTATGGTGTAGTGATAGTATTAGTCTAGATGAACACCTATATGATCTATGATGTCTACCATGGATCGATTGAGAACCTTAACTCTTAATGGGTTAACATGGATAAAATCCATGTTTGAATTATTTTCACCTTCTATGAGGAGGTTTGAGTAGGCATGATCCTATTTAACTGATTATTTAGGGACCCATATCACTAACACATTAATGATTTTTGGGTGTCTCTCATGCATATGATCCTAACATGTTCATTCATCTTAGACATGGTGGGCTTCATTTAATTCAATATGGTCTATGTCATTATAGATTATCAAGCTAGAAGAGACTTATACATGATGATCTATTTATTATATGCAATTTATGAGATACTCTCATTCAAGCCTTTGGCCTTTTCTACTTGAGTTTCCATTTTCCCAATGGTCCACATGGTCTTTTATAAGCTATATGGACACTAATTCCACCAACATATCTAGGATGTTTGAGAATAATTATACCTAGTGGTGTATTAGGTATTTAATGAAACTCTATTGCCCTAGCTCTCAAAAGCAATCTAAGACTCTATCATAGCCATTAGGGACTTCTGGTTGTATAAGGAAAACATGATGATCCATATCATAGGTTTTTCAAAGACTCCCTCCACCTACATTATTGTGTCCCTAACTTCTTGGTAGAATAGGATATCACCTATCAGCTTGTGGATGGCATCTTTGGGTTTTACATACAACATCAGTAGTGGGCATGCCCGTTGCTCCCAATCACCACATGAAACCATGTCTACAAGATCATCCCCTCCATATATAAGATGGAAACCAGGTGAGACTCTTTCACACTTATAAGGTGTAAGGTTTTCCAATATGACCTTAAATGGGTGATTTGAGCCCATTTGGTGTAATACTTAACACAACTCAACATCAATTATGACCATCATGTTGAAGACAATGATGAGTTTTATTTTAATGCCACTAATGACCATGAGGTGTTATCTTAGAGACAGGCCAAAAAGAAAATAAAGGGGTGTAAGGCTCAATAAGGCCCTTCTATGCCTCCTCATTCTCCTACTTAGTCTATGGAGGACCCATCTCTAATATTTTTGGCCATCTCCTAAAGGATACTAGAGGGCATCTCACCACCTTCTCCCCTTAAGCTCTAACTCTAGCTCTATCTCCACTTCGACTAGTAGCTCATGTTCCCTATGATCTAGATCTTTGTCTACCTCTTCCATTTTCTCCTCACATTTTCCTCCACCTTTTCTACTATTTCTAGTAACTAGGTCATTATATATCTAACCCTAGATTACATGATACTAAGCACCCCAATCATAACATGCTCAACCATTGACACCATATCCCCTAAGATTTAGTGTGGTTGAAAACTCAAGAGCAATCCCAAAATTAGTCATATAGAAGGCACCCATCAAGGCCCCCCCCTCACTCCTCCATCTCTTCATGTTTCCCTTTCAACCCTCACTCTAGCCTCATTTTAATTCCTAATTCTAGTGCTCACTAGTTCAGCTCTGCTCCCTTTATTTCCCATTATTCCCACTCTATATTTTCCCTAGGTATCTTTGGCCTTAGTCATCATAAATGTCCTTGCTTATTCATTCCTTTTTGGTCCTCTCATCTCACATCTTGTATTCATCCTCATGCCTCCCTTGAGCATAACCTTAGTAGTAGGCATGACTATAGCCTTTAGGGACATGCCGCTTCTAGTAGGGACCCTCCTAATCCACACTTTTGTTAGTATGATGCTCCCCTCCATAATTCCAATCCCTTCACCATTATCTTGTATGACCCCTATCATCTTAATCAAACCATCCATTTTAGCATGCATAACCAGCTTGAGAAAGAGTTTAAAGAAGAAATAAAATGTGACCTACACTCTAACTCTAGTTTGAAGGCCTTCTACTCTAACTCCACCCCTTTTACAAATATAAACCATTATTATAGTCCCATTAGTAGTAGCTCATATTTTATCTCCTCAACACCCTCTTTCCATTACCCAAAATATCATAAGACCCACCTTTAACAAGCCCATCTCATCCCTATTATTTCATGACTCTTTTTTAGAGTCAATTCCACCTCAGGTGAACCTTACTCAGGAATAGTGATAGATAGAAATGTTCCCCTGGGCTTCCCATTTTGTTCTCTCTCAATTTTCTCACATGGCACCTCTACCTCTAGTCCTTTCATATTTCACTCCTTCCACTTCCTCCATCTCCCCTAAACCTCTTCCTCTTCCCTTAATCGTTATTTTAGCCACACTTACTACACCCCATGAGGGATGGTCCTATGAACACATGTGATATAAATGGCTATCTAGGGTAAATTAGATGTTTAAGCCAAACTACATGTCATATGGAAATTAGATGTAAATTAAATGGCTATCTAGGGTAAATTAGATGTCATATGGAAATTATGTTAAATGATTAATTGTTTAAGCCAAACTACATGGAAATCATTGTGGTAACGGAATTTTCTAAATTCAATGTATGGGGTCAATGGACATGGATATAGTTGTGAAACTATGAAAATGATTCATTAGTTATATGGAAACATTCAAGAAGATTTAGGGATGATAAGATACTTATAACTCAAGTTAACCATAAGAATTTTGATCATTATCCATTTTGTGCAAGTGGTGGACTATTTTTTTGGTTCAATTAAACTCACCATGCATCACTCTCTTCACTTATTTCTCTACTATGGAATTGGGAGAGATGGATGGAGAGGAAATGCATGGAGGGAAAAGAATAAGTTTGAGTAAGATATAAATAAATAAAATGGGAGATATGAAAAGTGAATGGGTATTAGAACATGAGTAAAGAAAGATGGGTGAAATAAACTCTATGTTTGAAATTCTAGACAAAAAGATCAACAAAATGAAGGTCATACCAAGTTTGACATGTCATTTTATTTATGATTGTTAAGGATTGTAAATTTTATGTGTTGGTTTCTCAAAAAAGGGTTTAAAGATATTTATCATTTAGGATTTATACAGGTAATAAGGATTTATCCCTATGGATGGCTTAGCCATCTATAGAACTAAATGATTACCTCAAAACCATAAGCCTATATGAATATGACTATGTAAAGTTTTCTAGTAAGTTAAATTTTTGGAAATTTTTAAATCCTTAGAAACTTTTGAATCTAAAATGGATAATAACTATGCATGGTTTTATTGGGATGAATGTAATGGGTTTGAAAATTTTGTGTGTAACACTCAAAGCCTTGTATTTAAATCTACAACCCTTACTATTAAATTTTTGTATAAATGGGGATGGACTAAGTTAAATTGTTTTATAAACCGATAAATAGAGATTATCAAGCTTTGACCTAGGTTGGAAAGTAGGTATAAACTAAACTATGTAAAGGAAAAATTCTATGTGATTTCATAGTATCGACCTGATATTATATGTCAATCCAAGTAGAGGTTTTAGTTCACAAGAATAGACTGAATACATATGATGTTTGAAACCCTAAATGTATATAAAAGGACTGAGCAAATACATTTAACTTAGTATTGTAAAATAGGTCTATAAACTTAATTAAGTTTGGATATAGGAATCTCTATCAACCTCATATACACATACAAAAAAATTATTCATTTGATATATATAGCATTTATATGGAAGGTTATACAATTCAATTTAGTTAATAGATTTAGATTGTACAATATATTATAACTTATTATGCTATATTCTTTTGGATGCAATAAGTAAGTCAATTGATTCAATCTATAAACTATGATAGGAGTGTGAACCTTAAGACATATATACAAGATTGAAAATATATAAATAATATTAATAAAGATCATTGTATTTGACTATGTTTAGATTCAAATGGAATATGGCTACTATAAAAACTAAGTTGATAAGTTTGTAGGATAGTTTATTTTGTTTTAAAAATGAAATTGAATACTTATTTAAAAGAACACATAGTATGTTGAATAAGGAAAAAAATTGGGTTTTTGTTTAGTTTCATTTAATTGTATATTATGTATTTAAAGGAAATTAAGAAGGATAAAAGAGAATAGGGGTTCATAAAGAAATACAAACTTTGTTTGAATTAGTAGAATACACACACACACACACACACACACACACACACACACACACACACACACACACACATACACACATACATATATATATATATATATACACACACATACATATATACATATACATATATATATACACATACATATATACATATATATGTATATATACACATATACATATATATACACATATACATATACATATGCACACACACACACACACACACACACATATATACATATATATATATATAGATACATACATACATATATATATATATATATACACACACACATATATACATACACACACACACATATGTATATATATATATATATATATATATATATATATATATATATATATATATATATATAGACATACATACATACATACATATATATATATATATATATATATATATATATATATATATATATATATATGTATGTATGTATGTATGTCTATATATATATATATATATATATATATATATATATATATACATACATACATACATATATATGTATGTATATGTATATGTATATGTGTATATATATATATATATATATGTATATATATATATATATATATATATGTATATATATGTATATATGTATATATATGTATATGTATATGTATATATATATATATATATATATGTATATGTATATATATATATATATATATATATATACATATATATATACATATATATATATATATATATACATATACATATATATATATATATACATATACATATACATATATATACATATATATATATATACATATATATATATATATACATATATATATATATGTGTGTGTGTGTGTGTGTGTGTGTGTGTGTGTGTTGTTAAAACTATACAAGTTCATAGGGAAAATATGAAATAAGACTATAGTAGAGGTATACATTATACTTTATGAAGATGTAAGTCAAATAGTTAGGGCATAATAGATACCCTATTAGTAAAAAAAATACATAATTATAAACGGGTTACAAATACTAGTATAGGGTATATATATTTTTGTATGTATATGATTTATATAGTTATATACGTATGGTATATATTTTTATGTGGGAAAGATGTAATCATATATATATATATATATATATATATATATAGCATACATTTTTAAATATGAGAAGTGTGCATATAATTAATGCATCTGTTGATTTTTATAATAGTTATAAAAACCTATGAGGTGGTATATGTTGGTTATATGCACACAACTCATAAATAAGTACATTCAGTAAATAGGAAAAATGGATCTTTGTTTATTATGAGTTAAGAAATTAATTACAATGTATCTGATCCTTCAAATTATTTATGAATCCCATGTTGATAAAATAAGAAATGAGTATATGGAAATAAAATGTGATAAATGTTGTTTACCACTATAGTTACATATTGAAATTTGATAACTTGTAGACTAAGTAGCTAGAATACCTTGATGGTATGTTCCTTTTAAAATTTTACTTGTTTATAATTATTATTTATGTAATAAATAATATTATTGAGATTTATTTCATACATTTGATGGAAATAATGTATGTACATTGATTATTTCTGTACTTAGCATGTTTTATGCTTGTTGATAATAAATAATCCTTTTGAATATGTTGGTTATGTTTAAAATAAGAAAATATCACATTGATGTTACTAAATAGGTGAGGAAAGGGACTTCCTTAGCTTACTTATTATCACCAATGCAAGATGAGGGTAATCTGATCAAGTGATTTGAATTATTTGGCTAATCCTTGAGATCATTAACTATTTGAAAACTTTGGAAAAAGTAATGTGTAGTTAAACATTGTCATGTAATATGTTTGATTTACATGATTGTGATATATCATGTTAGAACATATTTTTTGTATGGTATACATCATATTTTATAAATCTTATAGCACATGACTACTAGCGGGTCTTTTGAATTCCCATACCATCACTATCTACCCACCCATAAAGGTAGGACCATTCCCTAGTTTGAGGATTATGTGGGAGATAAATGGTCCTTGGTTGTTGTGGAAGAGAGATCAGATGACGCTCTCCCTCCCCACAGTATTATTCACTAGAGATGACACTTGATATTACCATAGATAGTAGAGTTTTTGAGACTCATGCTCCATGGATCCTTATATCTTATATTATTTTTATTATTAAAAAATTATTCTTGATAAAAATATAATTAATTATTCATATGTACATTGATAGTAGTGGTTGTGATATAATACCAGTAGTGGCTAGATATTTGTAATTAATTTTTGGAATATATGTAGTTATATTTTGTTTAACTATTTCATAGTGATCAAAACTAATTGGAATGTTGAATGCCTGTTTTATGGTTTACATATTCAGTATGATTTGACTAGGATCACTAATTAGATTCTCATGGTAAAATATATTGATGATTACATGGGAAAAATATATTCTTGTAAGTTCCATTGGGGATGTTACATTTACCATGGACAAGAAGATGGGCGAGGACCCATTGTCCTTCCTCTACATTACCCACAACATGTCTAACAAGTTCCTCAAAGACATGTAGAGCCAAATCTATACTTTCTAAGCCTAAGAGAAGAGGTGTTTGTCATTTAGACTAATTGGGCAGGTGAAGGATGCCCTCCTACTAATTTTCTCAATCCTTTAGTAGGTAGTGGAGACTTTGGCCAAGACCAATGCACTTATACAATATACATAGGACTACATGGGGAGGATTGTATATATTGATGATAAATGTTGGGGATCAACCAACAATGTTGATTGCAATGTGAAAGCAATTAAATGTGGAATTAAACTAGAAAAATAAGTAACTAGAATCAGAAATAGCAAAGAATAAGAGATACAAGAAACCACCCTAAAAACTTGTATTAAACTCTTTATAGAAGGAATACAATTAAAGAAACTTCTTTTCTTCCACACCTCTCTCAGATGTACAGATCTCTCTCTAGATCTCTTTCCCTCAAGAGCTCTCTCTCTCAATTACAATCAACTCCAACAATCTGGAATGATTCACTTATACAATTATGTAATATTCAACACATACTCTAAAATAAGCTAAGAAGATCTATCCTATTATATAATAATTAGGAAACATGAGCATACAAATACAGCCATCATATGCACCTCCTAATCAAGGGCTCTAAACAGTCTTACTTAAAATAGAGATGTGGACTTAAGACTAACACTTAATCCTATCATGCAAACACTCTGTTTTGTCCACAGAAATAGCTTTCTAGACGCATAGGTGACCGACATCAGTTCTTGCCTATTTTCCTATGATCGACGTCAGCTGATCCATGACCGACACTGGCATCTCCTGGTCTGCTCCTAACCGATGTCGATCGCTCCTGAATGATGCAAGTGACTGTGTAAACCTACAACTTTGCAATCTGCTCACTTGGTGAAGCTTTTAGCTCCACACCTTAACAATCTCCCACTTGGAGATAAACAGCTCCACCGGTACCTATATAGCAACATCTTCTAACTCCTCCATCTTCAACTCAATCATGAAGACCAATAAAAGTTGAATGAAGATTCAAATTCTCCTTTGTTACCAGTTTGGTTAACATATCAGTAGGGTTCTTATCTGTATGGATCTTCTCTAGCTTCAACTCACCATCCTCCAATACCTGTCTAATGAAGTGGTACCTAAGCTATATATGATTTGTTCTTGAATGAAAGGCTAAATTCTTAGCCAAATGAATTACACTCTGACTATCATTGTATAATCTGTAACTCTCTTGCTCCTTTCCTAGCTCTTCCATGAACTGTGTCATCCATATCATCTCTTTTCTAGCCTCTGTGACTGCAATATACTCTACTTTTGTAGTTGACAAGGCAACAACCTTCTGCAGCTTTAATATCTAGCTAACTGCCATTCCACCAATAGTGAAAACATATCCTATGGTGCTCCTTCTACCATCAAAATCACCTACCATATCTGAATCTACATAACCATGTAGAGAAGTATTTGAACCTCCATAGCACAAATGCCTACTGCTGGTTCCTTTAAGATATCTAAGGATCTAGTGAACTGCTTTCCAGTGCTCCTTGCTTGGATTGGCCATATACTTACTTACAACTCCCACTGCTTGGGCAATATCTGATCTAGTACATACCATTTCATACATTAAACTCCCTACTGTGGAAGAATATGGAACTCTACTCATGTACTCTACCTCATCATGTGAATTAGGACATTATTCTTTACTCAATTTAAAATGTCCAGCCAAAGGTGTGTTTACCAATTTTGCATCCTGCATATTGAACCGTTTCAACACCTTGTTCACATAATCCTCTTGAGATAAATCAACGTGTGATTTTTCCTGTCTCTCCTAATGCTCATGCCAAGGATTTTCTTTGCTGCTCCCAAATCCTTCATGGCAAATGTGTGAGCTAGTTTCACCTTAAGCTCAGAGATATCCTGCATGTGTGATCTTGCAACAAGCATATCATCTACATAAAACAAAAAAATAATATATCTACCATTATTCAATCTCTTAAAATACACACAATGGTCAGATTGACACCTACTGTAGCCATGCTCAGTCATAAACCTGTCAAATCTCAGATACCATTGTCTAGGAGCTTGTTTGAGGCCATACAAGCTTTTCTTCAATTTGCACACTAACTTCTCCTTACCTTTGACCTCAAATCCTTCCAGCTGATCCATATATATTTATTCATCCAAATCTCCATGAAGAAATGTTCTCTTAACATCAAGCTGCTCAAGATGCAAATCCTCAGTAGCAACTAAAGACAATACAGTCTGTATAGAAGTCATTTTAACAACAAAAGAAAAAATCTCACCAAAATCAATACCTGGTTTCTATGCAAATCCTTTCACTACCAACCTGGCCTTATATCTCATCTATCCATTCTCACCTTCCTTTAACCTATAGATCCATCTGTTCTTCAGTGTCTTCTTTCTCACTGGTAACTCAACCAAATCCTATGTTTAGTTCTCTTTTAAGGACTCCAATTCCTCAAACATGCCATGATCCCATTGGTTTTTGGATTCCACCTATATTGCTTCATCAAAACTCTATGGTTCTCCACCATCAGTTAGCAATAAATAGAATGATGAAGGGGAATATCGAATTAGAGGTTTACTTACCCTTTTTGACCTCCTAATGGGCGTCTGAGACTCATTCACAATGCGCTGTCTGCCCAAATTCTCTGACAGTGACTGACCTCAATCACTTCCAGGCCTATAACTGGCCAATGTCAATTTTTCTTGATTGATGTTGGTTCCTTCTTGGCTGACATCGGTCACTGTTTGACCGACATCGGTTTCTATTCTGCCGATGTCGGTTCCTACTTGATCGACGTCGGTCTCTGTGTTTTACTATCTCTGATTAATTTTTCCCATGAGCTCATTTTAGACTGTCACCTTGTCCAATTCTCCATTGCTCTGCCCAGATTGATTTAGCTTCTTGAGTTGATCACTATACATCACTTTTTCATTGAAAACAACATCACGGCTCCTAATTATCTTGTTAGTTCTTAGATTCCAAAACCTGAATTTGAAATCATCAGAACCATAGCTAATAAATGTGCACCTCATAGACTTAGCATCCAGCTTCTTTCTATTTTCCTTATCAACGTGCACAAAGGCTTCACAACCAAAAACTTTGAGAAATGAGAGATCTACCTTTTTACCTATCCATGCCTCTTCTAGAATTCCACCATCCAGAGCTATAGAGGGTCCTCTGTTAATTAGGTACACTACAATATCAACAACTTCTACCCAAAACTCTAAGGGCAAACCTGCATGTAATCTCATACACCTTGCATGCTCCATTATTGTTTTGTTCATCCTTTCAGCAACTCCATTTTGCTGAGGTGTTCTTAGAACCATCCTTTGCCTGTGAATCCCATGCATATAATAATATCATTTGAACTTGTAACTGAATAACTCACCACCATTATCAGATCTCAGGCACTTCAATCTCCTGCCTATTTCATTCTCAACCATAGCTTTCCAAATCTTAAAAGTCTCAAATACATCAGATTTCCTCTTAATACAATAGACCCATACCTTTCTTGTAGCATCATCTATGAACGAAACATAGTACTGTAATCCTCCAATAGAAGCAACCTGAGCCGGTCCCCACACGTGTATATGAACAAGCTACAACTTATGCTTCTTCTTTGTTGACCCAGTCTTGAGAAAACTCACTCTCTTCTATTTCCCAAAAACACAGTGCTCACAAAAATCTAGATCTATGCTTTTCAAATCTGAAAGCTTACCTTTTGACTTAAGAATTGACAATCCCGTCTCACTCATGTGGCCGAGCCTAGAGTGCCACAACTTTGCATCCACATCTGAAGTAGATAATATAGAAGGAGAATTGTTAGTAACACAATTACATAAATAGAGAGTACCTACTCTCTTATCTCTGGCCATTACAAGTGCACCCTTGGTCACCTTCCAAGATTCAGCTATGAGAGTTATTGTACAACCCTCATCACCTAACTTTCCTACAAAAATCAAATTCTTCTTCAAGCTGGGAACATGCATGACATCTCTCAATACCCATGTGTTGCCATTCTACATTTTCAGCTACACTTTTCCTTTGCCAACAATTTTACAAGGTTCATCATCCCCTAAATACACTATTCCAAATCTCCATGGACATAGTCACTAAAATATTCTCTATTAGGGGTTGCATGAAAAGATGCACCAAAATCTAACACCCAATATTTTATATTATTATGCAAAGAGAATATAAGAGCATCTTATGCAATACCTACAAATTTTGCTTCTTCCTTACCTTCATGTTGATTGTCCTCTTTATACTTTGACCATCAATCTTTGCTTATGTGCCCTATCTTTTCACAATTCTAGCATTGTGGCTTCCTGCCATTTTGGGATTTGGATCTACATCTCACCTTTGACTTAGACCTTGATCTCCCTTTCTTGCTCTTCTCTTTTTTCCTTCCCCTACTCTCAAAACTTAAAGCATTCCTAGATGTTTCCTCTGTGCTTTTCCTGTGAATTTCTTCATTCAAGATTACACTAACAACATCCTCTACTTTTAAAATATTTGAAGCAGATGCAGTATTACTAACTACCATTACTGAGCTATGCTAGCTTTCAGGCAAAGAACATAATATTAAAAGAGCTTTAATTTCATCATCAAACATAATTTTGACTGAACTTAATTTATTTACAATTCCATAGAAATCATTTAGATGATTAGATACAGATCCACCTTCCTGCATTTGCAAATTAAATAACTGCTTCATAAGATATACCTTATTTGAAGCTGAGGGTTTTTCATATAAATTTGATAAAGTAGTCATCAACTCTACCATTGTCTTTGCCTATGATAAATTAGATATCACAGTAGATGCCAGAGTCAATCTTATAGATCCAAGAGCCTTTCTATCAAGAACTTCCCATTCTTCATGATCCATGTCTATGGGCTTCTTTGCAATCCCACCTAACAGTAAGTATAGATCTTTCTGATATAGATAATCCTCTATCTGCATTCTCCAATGTTGATAATTCTTGCCATTAAACTTTTCCATTCTTAGTCTACTTTCTTCTGACATTGCTTCTCCCACTCAAATAGAAATCCCTGCAGAAACCCCTATGAGTACCCTATAATCAATACACACTAACTAGATCTAAAACACCTGTTAGTCAACCTGAGCTCTGATACCACTTCTTGGGGATCAACCAATAATGTTTATTACAATGTGAAAGCAATTAAATGTGGAATTAAACTAGAAAGATGAGTAACTAGAATAAAAAATGGCAAAGAATAGGAGATACAAGAAACCACCCTGAAAACTTGTATTAAAATCTTTACAGAAGGAATACAATTGAATAAACTTCTTTTCTTCCACGCCTCTCTTAGATGTACAGATCTCTCTCTAGATCTCTTTCCCTGAAGAGCTCTCTTTCTCAATTACAATCAACTCCAACAATCTGGAATGATTCACATATACAATGTTGTACTATTCAAAACATACTCTAAAATAAGCTAAGAAGATCTATCCTATTATATAATAATTAGGAAACATGAGCATACAACTATAGCCATCATATGCACCTCCTAATCAAGGGCTCTAACAGTCTTACTTAAAATAGAGATGTGAACTTAAGACTAGCACTTAATCCTATCATGCAAACACTCTGTTCTATCCACAGAAATAGCTTTCCAGATGCATAGGTGACCGACATCGGTTCCTGCCTATTTGCATGTGACCAATATCAACCAATCCATGATCGATGCCAGCATCTCCTGGTCTGCTCTTGACTGACATCGGTCGCTCCTGACCGACGTTGGTGACTGTGTAAACCTACAACTTTGCAATCTGCTCACTTGGTG
The DNA here is from genome assembly GCA_037957365.1 of Torreya grandis. Taxonomy (NCBI): domain Eukaryota; kingdom Viridiplantae; phylum Streptophyta; class Pinopsida; order Cupressales; family Taxaceae; genus Torreya; species Torreya grandis. Next base: position 390,467 of record JARHVA010008117.1, read on the forward strand.
AAGCTTTTAGCTCCACACCTTAACAATAAATGCTAAAAACTTTAGGTGGTGGTCAATAAGGGAATGTTCCTAGAGCATAAATTTATGTCAACCTCAAACTTAGGGTTATACCAAACATATGTTAGGAACATGAGATCTGTAATGAAGGAGTGGTTAATCTTATCCCATACTAAAATAGGACCCTTGGAAGAGGGTAAGAATAAAAAATAAACCTACTTAAAATAGGTTAATATCTTTGTGTTATTCCATTCAGATGGCACCTTTCTCAACCAAGGTAAATTAAGAGTCCACCTGGGTCAATTCAACTATATTATGAGGGATAAAGTGGCCAAAGAAAATTAAGAATGGGCCTGGTTGGTGTTGGACCTATCAATTAGTCTATGGTGAGCGTCAACTAGATATTTAGAGCTCAATCATTAATGCATCCATCTTTCCAAATCTACTAGAGACTAGCATCTTAGGTTGAGGTGATCTTCATGGAGCCTCAAATGAACTTGGCCATGATTAACAAGGATTTTGACCTTGTGGTAGTCATGTTGGAATATTTAAGTGCCTAATCAAAGTATTTAGAAGTTGGTCCCCTTGAGCCACCTCCTTTTAACAACTATTGGTCCCCCATAGACTTGTTGTAGGTTTATATGGATTAGTTTGGTTTAAATTATAAAATATGGTTATAATTGTAATGAGTTGCCATCATGGCCCAAGATGTGATCCTCATGATTTTTATAAGTGAACCCCAATCCTTATCTATTTAAGGAAGAGTTATATTATATTATAGGGTCAACCAAAATTACTTGAAAGTGTTATCAAATTACTGCCAAGATTTCACTTGCATTTCCTTCATCACTCTAGACTATAAAATTATCCTAAATCGATTATTATAACAGCATTTTATTTTTTTAATGGATACAATATCTATTTTCTATAAAAGGGTCTCTTCTTTGTTTCAATTTTATTTCGTCTCCATGTTTAAATGATCATCAATGTGGGGTTGATTAGATTAACACTTTGTTGCTTTATGTATGTCATGGTTATGATGTGCTTATCTATTATAATATTTATGTAGGCTATTTCATTTTCCCTTTGGTAGTGTTGATAATTTATGTGCCAAGCTACAAATTATCATATGGCATTTATTTATTTTCAATTATAAACCCTAGTACTCATCATTAGTGAGAACTCACATTGAAGTAATATTCTTGTTTCCCTCAAAATCCTCCCATTATATGTCTCGGAGGTATAACTTTAGTGAAACTTGGTCTATAGTGGTATAGTTATGGTAGAGTCACTTGGTTCAATGACTAGTGTATTTATTTCACTTTAGACCTAGAGGTTTCCCTTCTATGCCTTACCCTTCCCTCTTTTTTATGTTTGCATAGTGGAATTGAAATATCATTTCCCCTTGTATTTAAAAATAATGAGCCTATTACTCCAATTTTCATAATAATCTTTAACCTATTTGAAGAACATTGGATTGAACCTTCAGTGGTGATAGTGCATCTCTTGGAGACTATTCACACAAACTCCATTTATGAAGTCCATTACCCATAGCCATGCCCTAGGATTATCTAAGATCAGTCCTAAAATGAAGGATGAAAGTTTGTAGTTGTTCACACCTTCCTTTTTCCAAGGAATTCCCAATATCATGGGTGTCTCATGAGAAGTAGTAGATTAGAGAAAAAAATAGTTGAAACTAGAAAGAGATATTCATTTTACTTCATGATTTTTATTTATTTTGATTTTATGAATATGTTGAGTTTGGTTTTTTGGTAACAAAGTGCTAACTATTTTTTTATTATGGTTTACCGTAAAGACTAGTTTTCCTATTACTAGGGCTAGGTCTTATCAAGGTAGATTTATTATTTCCCCCTATTTTTCCATAGAAAACATAGGTTGGATCAACCTAGACCTATTAGGATTACTATTAGTTCATCCCTGAAACCTATCGTAAATTAGTATTCTAAGATGGCTTGGTTAGTTGGCTCAACCATTAACATCTTGAGAGTCATCTATGATCTACCCAGGAACCCTAAAATGTTTCTCCCTCATTTCACCCCTAGTATGGGCTAGACTGTGGAGGAACACATAACATCACACAAAATTTCCCTAAGGCTTATAGATTTATAACATAAGGATATGACATGCAAGTTGTTCATTTTTACCTTAATGGACTCTACCTATGATTGGTTCCTAAACCTTCCTATAAAATCTATCCCTAGTTGGGATGATTTAAATTTTACTTTCCTCACTCAATTCAGCCAAGTGATAGACCCTAATGTCTTCTACTATTAGTTTACTTGTATTAATAGAGATCCCAGTGATCCCATTATATATTTCAATGCTAGGTTCCAAAATATGTATATTCAGATAACCATGATTTATAAACCCAACCCTCAACTAGCACTTGAAATATATGATAATGTGTTAGATCCTTGGACATCCATGTTCCTAAGGAGGGATTCATATATATTAGACATATCCTTAGTTATGTATGGGATATAAAATTATATAGACAAATAAAACCCAAAGGTCACATAATGGCACCAAATCCTAGTATGATACCATAGATATCTATGTTAAAATTCCTGCCTAACATTAATTAGAATGAACCTATACCTTAGCTACTCCCTGCAATGCATCAAATCCCTTGGGTCATCCCACTTCAAACCAAACACTAGTTTTTATAAACCCATGAGGCCAAGATCAAATTTCCTAGACTCAACATCATGTGATGTTATCCATTTATAACAACATGCAGACCATGCCTCAAGAGTCCAAAAAAATTGAGATGGATGACATTTATTGGATGGTATAAAAGCTTAGAAATGATATCATAGGGTTTAGAGATAGATAACTAATTCTAATGCTAAAATATCTAACAATAAATTCACATATAAAATACCAAATATGATATACAACCATCATCACAACCTCCTAGAACCTTCACCCAATAGGCACTTGAGATGAATATATTTGAGATAGCCTTACCTAATTGGTGTCGAGTACATAGCATGGTAACACATGGTAACTAGACTACATGGAGTTAATTTTTTCTTTCAATATCTTCTAAAATAAAATGGAAGAATATGAGGTGATCACCAATCATCTATAATAATCTAACTTGAGTAAAGGCCCTAGCATTGCCATGGTGTTAGAAACATTAGATTTCCCTAGCTAAGAAGAAAATGAGCTAGAGGAAGGTATTAATGAGGTGAAATAATTTTATTAGTTCCAAAGCAGTAACTATGCCCTTAGGAATAGGTAGTAGCAACAATCTCTTACTACCTTAACACCCCCAAATAATGGTGTAACCCCACTAGACCAAAATTCTAGGAATTATCCTCCACCTCCAAGACATCAGGAGCCTAAGGCAACAATGAAAACCCCACCAGTCCAAATAAATGGGGTTACAACATAATTGAGGATATGAATAATATCAAGGATAACATCACCCTTCATAAACTAGCTTAAATCATAGAGAAGCAAGATATCCTATTAAAGTATTTCACTCAAAAGCTAACCCCATAGACTCATATAAAATCGAGAGTACACACCAACGTGCTCATTCATAACAATAAGATGGAGGTACCCATTTTTATTTTAACCATCCAATCACTTATAAATAATTAGCATAATTACTTAGTGGATTATGGAGCCTAAAAATTTGATACTAATAGTCATATCTAAGAAACTTGGTCTAACCCCCATAAAATGAGATAAGGTAGTGGTATATTAAGACAAGTTAAAGGTGAAAGTGATAGGTGAGTTATTGAACATACACATCCAGTTGGACTTTGAGCCTATGATTTAACACTTTATAGACATTCAAGTGCTTGATATCCCAAAATCCTATGACATGCTCCTAAGTAAAGATGGGTCTAGAGCCCTCAATGGATATATGGCCACAAATTTCTCCCATATGTGGTTTCCATGGAGAGGACTCACCAAAAAAATAATAATAAACATGAAACCATGAATGAACAATATGATCACTAAATATAATTCCATTAATGTGAAGATAAACCTAATTTCCTTGGACCTAAGCATCTACATGCTAAGTACCAATCCTCCAAAAAACCAAACCAATCATAACTTAGGTTTGTTTGGCCTTTGATCTCTGTATATAGATGAAGATTGCTCTAAACAAGGAAGTGAAGTTAGTGTTTTTATTATATCTCCCTTAGGGAGGAAATGCATAGCATCATATAGGTTATAGTTTCATTCCATGAATAACTTGGTAGAGTATCAAGCTCTAATCCTAGGATTACAATATACATTAAGACATGAGGTAAAAAAAATAGGATTAATAAGTGACTTTGAACTAGTGGTCAACCAAATCAAAATAAAATTTCAATGTAAACTATCATACCTCAAAAGGTATACAAATAGATCTTGGGATCTAATAAAAATGTAAAATGCACTCAATATTATCCTTATTCCCTATGAGGAAAATCAAGTATTAGACTCAGTAGCATTCTATGGCAGTAAACCTAACCCCTCTAGATGAGATGGAGTTACAAGATTCTCTATGGAACTCATCCCTTATCTTTTTATCCTGAAAAACATGACTAACTTCCAAGTCTTTGAACATGACCAACAAATCATCCAATTCTTTGGCAATGAAGGGATATTCAATTCCTAAATCATATATGAAAAGGAAAAAGATAACCCCAAGAATTAGATGTATAAGGATGGTATCCTAAACATTCATGGGAATTAGATCCTAAAGTGGATGATTTTTATAGAAATAGCATTTGATACATTAAAACCAACCTTCTAGGATTTAAAAACCTAAATTCAAAGATTAAAAGTGTTGACTTGTTAATCTTAGCCCTATGGAGAGTCCCCAAATGGAAAATGTGGGTTTGGATTAGATAGACCATGAATTGGAACACCTACTAAATTTACTACCAAGGTATAATCATGTAATTACTTAGGCCTTATGATACTTTAAGTTCTTCAACCCTATATTAATTTCTCATACCATCCACTTAAAACCTAGCCAAAAACCCTTCAAAAAAAGACACAGGCTCATAAACCTAATCTTGGAGCCCTTGATTCATAAGGATGTCCATAAGTTACTCTTTGTGGGGATAATTTTCTTAGTTCATCGCTCTACCTAGGTGGATAACCTAATCCCAATACAAAATAAGAATGGAGAAATATACCTTTACATGGACTTCTAAAATTGAATCAGGCCTCAAATAAAGATAACTACCCATTGCCCTCACTGGATGAGGTGATCCAAATGTTGAGTGAGTCTCATATAATGTCCTTCTTGGATGGCTTCTTAGGCTATAATTGGGTCTTGGTCAGCCCCAAAGATAAAACTAAGACTACTTTCACCAAGTGGGGCACATTCACTTATAAACAAATGCATTTTGGGCTAATAAATGTTGGTGGAACCTTTTAAAGGGAAGTAGACTTTGCCTTTGAGGGACTGATGGGTAAGTGCATAATAATATATATGGATGACCTAACTATGTTTTCCAAATAAAATTTATATCATGTGAACCACTAAGAAAGGGTATTTTAAATATGTGTAAGGTATGACATTTCTCTAAACCTAAAGAAGAGCATGTTTAGTGTCACTAAAAGTAATCTTCTTGGTCATATTGTCATAAAAAAACATATTTATATCAACCTCAAAAGGGAAGATGTAATTTCTAAAGTACCTTTACCTATTAGCAATAAAGAGCTAAAATATTTATTTTGAAAAATTAACTTTGTGTGTAAGTTTAATTTTGGATTTGTTGAAATAGTGAAGCCCTTGAGTGCAATGTTGAAATAGGACACTAAGGTGGAATATAACATGGAATCAATAAAATCTTTTCAAGATATCAAAGATGAAAAAATGCAAGCCCTGGTCCTCATCAGCTCAAACTATACTTAGGACTTCTATGTCTACCCTTTCACTAAAGAACACACCATTGTTTCTTGCCTCACCTAAAGGTTATAAGGAGAAGAACACTCGATGAATTTTATGAGCACTAATATTAAATATGTCAAAATCTAGTATTTTACCCTAGACAAACACACCTATGCCTTGGTCAAGGTAGTGAATAAATTTAGGCATTACATCCCATATAATAAAGTACATGCCATTATCCTAGACCTAGTTATAATACAAATATTGAGGTAGAATGAGTTATGAAAAAGGATAGGATGATGGATGATGAAATTACAAGAATATGACTTAGAAATAAAGCTATCTAGACTAGTGAGAGGACAAGGCCTTAATTATCTAATCATAGAGATAGATACAAGAATCATGATACACCAAGTGGACCAATAGAGCATACTACAACTAGACTAGCATGCCCTAATCATGTACTTTCTAATCTATGGAAATGCACCCCTAGGGATAAACCATACACAAATAAGATTCCTATAGTTTAATGTCATGTACTATATTCTAAATAAAGGAAATAAACCATAAAAGAGTCTAACTTTGGTTTGTATCACATGAATAATCCAAGGAGATAATGATAAGTTTCCATGAAAAACTAGGATCTTTAGTATGTGATAATGTTCCCACCTTTCAATCCATAAAATTTATAGAATGGGCCTATGATAATATAATCACACTAAAGTTCTTATCCAATCACTACCCACAAGGTAATGGATTGGAGGAGTCCACTAACAAAAACTTGATCGATGCCATCAAAAAATGAGCTAGAGAGAATCCCCTAGAATGGCACTCATTTCTAAATTTTTCCTTATGGGAAAACTGCATTAGGTATAAAAAAATCCTTCAAAATCTCTCCTTTCCTTATATTATATAAATTGTAACCAATCATGTCGGTCACTCTCAAAATTCTAACTTATAATTTCATGAAACTGAATGACAAAGTTAATTCCAAATTCTCAAATCTGATTTAGCTAGAGGAAGGCTAAGATGAAGCTTTATTGAGATTTAGAAAATATCAAGACATAGTCGAGAGGTTGTTTGATAAGGGGGAAAAGGTAAAGACCTTCATAATATTGGACTTGGTCTTAATGTGTGATATGGCCCATGAAAATAAAGGTGAACATTCAAAATTTGATCCCTTCTAGGTCAACTTGTACCAGATAAAGAAAATACTATGCTAAAACACAATTTGTATAAAAGATCTTGAGGGAAATGACTTACCACTTACATTAAATAGATAGTTCTTGAAGCACTATTTATTGGTTGTCCCTGCCAAACTTTTTTTCAAATAATTTGAGTAGGAGATTATAATGTATATATTAGATAGATTTTATCTAATTGTGTGTTTATTTTCATCATATGTTTATTTATACTATATTAGTTTCTTTTATTTTATGTTTTTTCCTCTGGCCCCCTTTTTATTTTAAATTATTCTTTTGACACTTGTCCCTTGTTAGTAACTTCCTTAGCTAGTGGTTTATACTTGAGAGGATTGTTGAAGAGCAAGAAGGCCCAAGTTGAAGCCTTTGACCTAAGCAATTCTAGGATAGTAATGTGAAATTTTGACATCCTAGATATGATAAGCTAATGATTGTAAGAGAAATTGGTGGATTTTAAAATAGGATACACCCCAAGATAGACACCAAGTTACCAATAAAATAATGTCTAAATAAGATACTAGATTACTCAAGTTGATCAAAGATGGGTTGGCTAATTAAAACTTCCCCATTTTTTCATCCATCCTTTGTTTGGTCTCAAACCCTCAATGGATAAGGATAATAATTAATGATATTTTCATGGGAATATTAGAAAATAATAAAGAAAACATGCAAAATCTAAATTCTGAGTTTACCTTCAAAGGATTATATAGGTAATCTCCACCAAAGGATTTTTGGCCTAACTGACAGTGAATCAATGCTATGGATTCCCATCTAAAAATAGAGCAATTCCCTAGCCATCCTCCCCAATCTAGCAAGCTAACAATTCCCTAGAGGAAGTTTGATAACTAGTCTAACCTTGATCACTCAAAGGTAATCCAAGTATAAATTGAAAAAAATATCAATTCTCAAACAAGATAGTGACTTTATGGGGTGGAAGCTCAGTATGATACTTATTATTATGAGATTTTAGTGCTTCATATTTATTTGTGGAAAATAAAGACCCCTATACAATCTCTATGTCAAATAAGGAAAGAAGAATAAATTGGTCAAGTTCTAATTGCTTCTCATAACTTTCTTGATATAAGTCACCATTTATTATGGCCAATACACCCCCTTTTCTTCAAAATGGGGGACCCATATAAAAACATCATGAACCAAATCTTCAAGGTCCTTTCTTTGTTCCTATTAGTGATGCCTACTTAAATCTTTGGAATATACTTTGACTTGATTTCCCCAAGTAGTAATAGGCCTCTTTTAATTTCTATTTAGAACTAAGGAGTGTTTTTTCTTTTTATAAATCATGGTGCTAACATTGTAGATTAATTTTCACTTAAATCTCCTAAAGTCTAGTTCCCTTTCTAGAGAAACAAGTATATCATGCTCCATGGAAAATTGAGATCTCTATATCTGACAAGTAAATTTTAATCAATCACACTCCTCTTATTTTTATTATTTAGTCATGTTTTGAGTTTCTTAAAACCTAACTGAATGTGAAGGCACCACATTGCAAGGTGTCAAAGCTGATAGTCTCCCATACCTATCAGAGATTTTAGAGCCTAAGATAGCATAGATCAATGGGAAATCACCATATCTGGTATTAGAATAATAAGTCCTCCATACCTATCAGAGATGTCAAATCCTAGGAGAACCTAGTTGAACAAGAAGGTGCCATATTGCCAAGTTTTAGAGTGCCCTATCCCCTAAGCTTATCATATATGTCATATCCTAAGAGAACCTAACCAAATGGAAATGCACCACATCACCAACTGTAAGAGAAAATAGACTCTTAGACCTATTAGAGATGTTAGAGCCTATGAGAGCCTCATCAAATTGGAAGGTGACACATTGCCAAGTATCAGTGCATCCATTCCCCTAGACCTATCAAAAATGTTAGAGCCTGGGAGAGGTTGATTGAATGAAAAAGTGACACATCACTAGGTGTCAGAGTAGCCAATCCCTCAGACCTATTAGATATGTCATATCTTAGGAGATCTCAATTGAATGGCAAGGTACCATTTTGCCTAGTATACAAGAGAACTAGTTACCACCTAAGGCCCCAATAAGCATAGAATGAAATATGGATGAGACTCAAAATATAACCAAGGTATGTCATGTGTCCCTAAGTGACACATCACCTAGCCTAGGAGAATGATATGGGGTATGAAGTTATGCCCATGTGTTGACTGTTAATGGAAATACCAATGAGTAAACAACATGGGTTACAAAGGAGTTAGCTGAGAAGCCCCTAAGATATGTGATTACATGCCTACCATGCATTGGGCATTAACAAAATGAGATGTTGGACTTGATTGGATAGTTTTAAAACATCCCATTGCCATTACTATATCCAGATGGTGGCAGAGGCTCATGGGATATGAATTTAATTCTAGATTTAGAAATAAAGGTAAAAATTCCAACCACTAACTCAAATTCAAATTCATAGTAAGTGAGCTTCCAAAAATCATTATTGCATGGGGATGAATGCATGCACTTATAAATCTTAAGGGAAGCCCATTAATAGTTACCATTATTGATTTTGAATAAATCTCTAACTCCTTACTTCTAAAATTCCATAGATCCCCTGCATCTATTGCCTCCTATACTCAAATCTTCCAAATTTCCCCTCCATCCTACTCTAATGGCTACTACATTCTCAAACCCAAAGGCCAAACCTAAGTACTTGGACACCACAATCCCTATTAGCTTAACTATGTATAAGAAATACAATGATACATTTAAGTTAATTGAGTAGGTCTCTAAGGATTTTGTCAATGTAGATGAGCAATAGGATGAGTATGAGGATGCCCTTAGGTCCTATAAGAAGTGTGGACTCCATAAAGATACAACCAAACTAGATGCATTTGCTAATGCCAACCTATTAGGAAACATTATCCACGAGGCCATTTGCTTGCAAGATAGGGTCAATGATCGTGTGTGCTCACCCACATCATAACACTAGATTATTGATATAAATAGGAATACCTTAATGGTGAACTAATCCCTCCTAGACTTCTCTTTCTCCTAAAATGTAGTGGTAGTGATAATCTAGATGAGCACCTACCAGACATATGACATTCTCCATGACTAGGCTAAGAACCCCAACTCTAAGTTGGTTAACAAGAATAAAATAAATTCCTACATAGTTAACACCTTCTAAGAGGAGGTATGAGTAGGCATGATCCTACTAAAATGATATTTTGGTGACCTAGATGCCAACATGTCAATGAGCCATGGGTTTCTCTCCTACATATTATCCTAACACACCAAGACATCTTAGAATGGGATACTTGATCAACTTCAAGGTAGTTTATGCCAATGTAGATGCTTGAGTTGAATGTGACTTTTACATGATGAGCTACTTTATATATGGAATCTATAAGACACTATCATTCAAGTCTTCAGTCTTTCCTACATGGATTCCCAATGGCCCAATGGTCCACTTGGTATTTTGTCAGTTGTATGGCCACCAAATCCACTAGCATATATGGGATATTTATGAATAATTTTACCTAGTGTATTATGCAATCAATGAAACCTTAATGCCCTAACTCTTAAAGGAAATCTGGGACTCTATCAAAACCATTAGGGACTACTAGTTATACAAGGACAATATGATGATCTAGATCATATGCTTTCTCAAAGACCCCATCTACGTACCACATTATGTCCCTATCAACTTAGTATAATATGATATTTCATATCAATTGGTGGATGACATATTTAGGTTCTATATAAAACATCAATAAAGGGCATGGTCATTGCTCTCAATCACCATATAACACCATGTATAAAGGAGCTTCACCTTGATATAGAAGATGGTGGCTAGGAGAAACTCATTTGAACTTTAAAAGTGTAAGGTTTGGTAATAAGACCTTAAAGGGGTGATTTTATTACATTTTTTATAATACTCAACTCAGTTCAACATAAACTATGATCATCATGTTGAAGATGGTGATGAGTTTTATTTGAATACCTTTGAAGACTAGGAGGTGCTATCCCAGATAATAGCCAAGAAGAAGAAGAAAGGGAGGAAGGATCAATAAGACCCCATTTATGCCTCTTCTTGATCCTACTCAGTTCATGAAAGACCCAAATCTAATAATTATGGCCATCTCTTAGATGATCCTATAGGGCATCCCATCACCTTCTCCCCATTGCACTCTAGCTCCAGCTCTAACTCTACTTTTAATAATAGTTATTTCTCCTCATGTTCTAGATCTACCTCTACGTACTCTAGTTTCTCTTTTTTATTTATCTCCAACTACTTTGATGATGCCAGTAACTGGGTCATGATATAACTAACCCCAGACTATATGATGCTAGATAGACTAAACATATCCTATTGAGCAACTACCACCATAGTCCCTAAGATTTTATGTGTATAGTAGATTTAGAGTGAGACAAGAATAATGCACTCAAAAGGAACCCATCTAGGTTCTCTAGATCACTCCTTCATCTCTTCTTATTTCCTTTCCACCCCTCACTCTATCTCATTCCAACTCCCAATTTTGTCACTTACTACTTTAACTTTAACCCATCTATTTCCCATTTCTCCCCTTTCATTTTTCACCAAGTATCTTTGGGATTAGTCCCTATAACTATCATTTCTTCTTAGTTTCATTTCTTTCCTCCCATATCAATGCTTGGAGTCGTAGTACCTATAATGGGCATGCCTTTAGTAGCAGGCATGACTACAACCTTTGATATCATATCACTTTCAGTAAGGACTTCCTCGATCCCCACTTTAGTTATCATGGCACTCCCTTGTATGGCTCCAATTCCTCAACCATCAACCCTTGCATCCCCTATCATCCCAATCAGACCGTCCATTATAACACACATAGATGATTTAAGAAAGAAGATGATTAAAAAATTGAAGGTGACCCACACTTTAGCTCCAACATGGAGCCATTCTACTCTAATTCCACCCCTTCTATAGGCCTTAATGACTCCTCTATTCCAATTAGTAGTAAAAAAGTGTTTATCTCATCATCCCCCTCTTTCCCTTACCCAAATCCCTATAGGACTTGCCTTCGCCCAGCTCACCTATTGCCTAGTATTCCATGACCCATTCTCAGGGGTAAATCTACCTCAATTAAATCTAACTTAGGAATAGTGGAGGAAAAAAATGTTCCCTTGGGCCTCCCCTTTCATTCTCCCTCCTTTCCTCTTTCACTCCTTCCACTTCCTCCATCTCCCCTCCACCTCATCCTTTGTCCTTCACCACTAATTCAACCACACCTATTACACCCCCTCCAACTTGAGGAATGGTTTCATAGATACATGGGCTATAGGATGGTTTTCCAGGGTGAACTAGATATACATTAGAGTTTCAACTGAGCCTTTAAAAGTATGAACAAGACACTCATGTATAGGTTTGTCTAAGATAGGAACCTAGTGATATGGTAGACCAACTAGGATTTGATCTCCCTCAATAAGTTGATGACTTACATTAAGGAGGTTAAGATGGAGAAGGACCCATTTTTCATCCTCTATGCTACCCACAACATGTATAAGAATCTCCTTGAAGACATGTAAAGATTGTTCTAGACTCTTGAAGCCCAAGTGAAGAGCATGTTCCCAGTTAGATTGATTGGGTAGGTTAAAGATGCCCTCTTAATACTTTTATAAATGCTTAGGAAAGCAGTGGAGAAGTTATCTTAGACCAATGCACTTATATAAACACATGCCTACGTCAGGAGGATTGTAGAGATCGATCAGAAATGCCATAAAATTTAGGTGGTGGTTAACAAGGAATATTCTTAGAACTCAAATTAATACCATCCTCAGACTTGGAGTTGTACCAAATATATATTGGGAACATGAGAGCTATAATGGAAGAGTGGTTAGTCTTGTCCTGTAGTATAATAAGACCCTTGGAAGAGGGTGATAATAAAATATTAACCTAATTTAAAGAGGTTAATATCTCTATGTTATTCCACCTAAATGGCACCTTGCTCAACTAAGGGGAATTTCAAGTCTATGTGGGTCAATTCAACTAGATCATGAGGGAGAAAGTAGCCAAGGAAAACTAGGAAGGGGCCTAGGTGGTGTTAGACCTATCAACTTATTCCACGGTGAGCATCAACCAAATATTTGGAGTCTAAGAATTAATATAAGTAGCTTTTCAAATCTCCTAAAGATTGGAAACTTAGGCTGAGGTGATCCTCAGAAATCCCTTAATGAACTTGGGTAATTTGGATAAATATTTTGACCTCGTGACAACCTCTTTGGAAGATAGGAATACATAGTTGAAGTAGTTAGGAGTTGGTCCCTCTCAATGACCTACTCATGTCAACTAGTGGTCCCCCACAATTTTTTTGTAGTTTTAAAGGGATTGTTTTGGTTCAAATTTTGAAATATGGTAATAACTATAGTGTGTGGCCACCTTGGCCCAAGATGGGATCCTCATTATTTTTGGATGTGAGCCCCAATCCTTATCTATTTAAGGAAGATCCATATTTTATTATAGGGTTGACCAAAGTTTCTTGAAAGTGCTATCAGATTACTACTAGGATTTCACATGCATTCCTTTCATCACTCTAGACTGTAAAATTGATCTAAATCTCTTATTGTAACAATTTTTTACTCTTTTAATGAATGAAATCTCTATTTTCTATGAGAGGGTCTCTTCTATGTTTAAATAATAATAAATTCTAGGTTATTTAGATTAAAATTTTTTAAATTTATGTACGTCATTGTTACAATGTGCTTAGCTATTATAATCTTTATTTAGGTTCCTTCATTTCCATTTTGGTAGTGTTGATAATTTGTGTTCCAATGTATAGCTTCTCATATGGAATTTATGTTTTCTTGACAATAAATCCTGAGTAATCATCATTAGTGAGAACTCACATTGAATGCATATTCTAGATTCCCTCAGACTCTTCCCACTATATGTTTTTTTAGGTATAACTCTAGTGAAATTCAGTCTATAGTGGTATAAATGTAGCATATTCACTTAGTTTAATGACTAATGCATTGATTTAAAATTAGACCTGGAGTTTTCCATTCTCTACCTTGCTTTTCCCTCTCTTTTGTGTTTTTTTAGTGGAATTGAAATACCTGTTCTTATTGTGTTTAGAAATAATATGCCTAGTACTCCAATTTTTAGAATAATCTTTAACTTGTGTGAGTAACATTGGATTTAACCTTTTGTGGTGATAGTGTATCTCTTAGACACTATTCATATATATTCCATTTATTAAATCTAATACATGTAACCATTCGCTTGGCTAATCCCAGATCAGTCCTAAAATGGAAAATGAAAGTCCATAGTTTTCCCCACCTTCCCTTTTCAAGGAATGCCTAATATCATGGGCATCTCATGAGAAAGATAATATTGAAGCAAAAAAAAAGTCATGTCACTATGGAATTCTTACTAACCTACAAGGATCTAACACAAACATTAATGAAATTAGTAGCCATCCCAAAAGAGGGGTAAGGTAAATGGTCATCACAAAAATAGGGGAATATAAATTATAGGATAACAATTAGAAAGAGACTATGGGAAAAAATGTGATAAATTTAAACTTAATGAAAAACCTAAAGGTGCTACTTGTATACAAGGTAAAATACACTTGACCTACAAATTAATCCTATCTTAGAGAAGATACATCACACTTACACTTATATATGTTAGTACATTTAGATAATCTAGGTCATGACCAAGATGGATCTACTAGACCTAACCAAGGCATCCCTTACCACAATAATATCACTAGAGATGCTTCCAAAGCCTCTACTTAAGAAACATTATGAAAGAACCCTAGTTATGTACTATGTGTTTCTATATTCACAAAGTAAATATAAAGTAAATTAAAATATAACCTAGTGCTCACCAAATCTTATGATACAAAATGGTGGTAATAAACATAAAATTAAACATGCAAAGAATAATTTTAATTAAGCTATGTATAGATATAACCCTAATGCATGGAGAAAGAAACACTTTCAAAAGCCATTACTTATTCTACTTTTATCTATTAAAGTAGAGAAGTAAAGTTAGAGATACTTACCTTGAATATGAATCCATCTAGACTCAATCTCTCCCTTGGCCGATGGTGTTTTCCAAGAGGTTATTGTTTATTATTGAAGAATCTAAGGATGGAAAATGGACTATAGTCTAGCCAAGGACCTCCTAGTGAATCTCAAGCTTTCACAAGATAAAGGTTCTTCCCTCCAAGTATAAACCCTAAGAAAATAACTCCTCAAGTATAATGGTGGAAGAGAAGACTGTAAAAAATCAAAAAATAATAATTAACTCTATCTATCTCTAAGAAATGCTATAAATGGATGTTTATATATAGTTGAATCTAATCGTAAACACTTATGAAATATTTTCTAATAGAGTTGGCCCAATCAACCCTGTATCATTAATTCATAAAATCAAAATAGGCCCTAGACTAAGTTGGCCAAGGCTGGCATAATCATGTAACATGCAAATATAATTTAAGTATTGGGTCAACCTAGGCCATCTTTATTCAGTAAATGTTACAATAGTTTTTGTCTTACATAGGGATTTAATAAGGAAATGAATTTATTGGACGAGTGTGTAAGAGAGGTGAAAAATATGAAGGAAGTGTATAGGATAAGTTTATGTAGATTTCAAGTGGTGGTATAAGGGATAAAAATCTTGTGAAGCACTAATGGTCTACCAACCCCTTTCCTAGTGCACCCTTTACGACATGTTCTTAAAGATATTGAGACTTGATGGGTTCCTATAAGAGAGAAAGCATCAATAATTGATAAAGTTTGAAAATATTATGTGTATAATTATTCCCCACTTGATTCTTATCACATGTCACTCAAGTGTAACATGGGATGGTCCTTTAGGAAAAGAACATAGAAATACACAATGCCAAAGCTAAATAAATTATAATATTTTAAAGAAAAAAAACTCAAAGTAAATGACTGAAATGAAATAAATAAAACATAAAATTAATGTATGTGTACCTTTACTTACCTTTATCATTGAATGCTTTTTTTTTTTTTTTTTTTGTATTTTTAATCATGGAGGGAATAGAGACTACTTTGGACAAACTAAATGATAAAAAATTAAAGAACAAAGATAAAAAAAAATACATGAAATCCAAGATAACTAAACTATGTAAGCATGGCATACTTGGAAATTTGGTAAGGTAGGGTGATGAATGATAAGTTATGACCAAATGACAAAGACAAAATTAGAGTTAATCATGTAAACAAAAATACAAGTATACTACATGACCAAAAAACTCAAGCAAGTTTACTTTAAGTAAGAAAGGTAAATAAACCAAGTCAAACTAAAGATACATGTAAAAATGGTAATCAAACATTAATGCAAAATTAGTAACAATCCTTACACAAATATGGGAAATAAAAATTGTAAAACACCATTTATTAGTGAGTATCAACAATCCTTACTTAATCATGAATGGTACATTAAATGGAAAACAAAATTGGTGAGTGACAAGTAACAATCCAACCTCACTCAACAACGAAAAAAGTACTAAAAATAGAAATGGACGTAGTTTCCCAAAAAAATGAATTACAATAAAAATATAAAAATAAATGCACTTATTTGAAAAAGGAGTGATAATTAATTTTTTTAAATAAACCAAAGCAATTCTAGAAATGGAAGTCAATGGTGTAAAGAAGATAATCTATAGGCATTCAAGTAGACTATTTTATTCTATAGATAGATAAAACCAAAACAAAGTAGTGCTACCATGTTTTAATATATGAATAAGAAAGAATATATAAGTGGGAAAAAATTTGAGAATCAAACTTAACTATCAAGGGGGGAATGAAATGGGGGTGGAGAAAATGAAGGAAAAATCAAGGTAGGAAAAATATTTATCAAGTTAAAGACACTAAAATTAGGTTTGTAAAAACAAGAGGACTTTCAACATTAAAGAAACTAAATAAATTTTCATAACAACAAAAATCTTAGGTCATAAAATGAAGTATGAATATAATCCCATGAAGGCTATATGAATGAAAAGTAAAATGAACCTACCTTCCCACAATGTGTTCCCCATTCCTTAGGACTCCTTACAAAGCCATTAGTCTACTATGAATATTGGGTACTTACATGAGAAATAAGGTAGAACTATAGATTTTTTTTTTAATTCTCTTATCCAAATCTATTGATCTACTGCACCCCAATGGTCCTCAGCTCTATCATGATTCCAACTATGGATTTTGAGCTTTGATTGGAGATATGAGACATCTTATAGATCACATATTTTGGTGTGATGTTTAATTTTTAATTTATATATTACCTTTTGATAATTTTATTTTGTGATAAATTATTTAACCTTTTAATTTTAATATATATTTTTATATTCCTCCTCTATATGTAATTAGAGAACCAAACATGGGTGATAAAAATGATTATCATTTGAAAATTTTGGACTTGATTGCTAAGAAAGAGAAATTAGATATCATGGTGTCTAAGAATCTTGTTTATTCATGTGAAATAAAACTGTTATCTTAATTTTTACCTTATTTTATCCTAAGTGGAATGAAAAGGGAGGGAAATAAAGAGGAATGAACATGAAGCAATTGTATTTACTTTAAACCGTAAAAAATGTGATGAAAGTGAAAAGGGATACAATGGAATGTAAGTATGATTCATTATCATAAGAATGTATTGAAGAGTTGTGAAACATTATAACATATTTTTTTGTGCAAGTGTTGTCTATTAAGGAAATAAAACCTAACACTAAAAATATGGGATCACAAACTTATAACCATTTGTTAACATTATATAAAAGGGACATATGATTGAATAAAGGTGGTTGAAATTAAAATGGTAATTTTATGAGGAGAGCTTAGTCATATCCATAGTATTGCATTGAAACTAATAAAAAAATAAACCCAAGTGGGTGAAAAAAAGGTAAGAATGGTATTTATGAGGAGGTCTTGGTCCTATCCATGGTCATACACTTTAACTCTCAAAAGAGAAACCTAAGAGTTAAAATAAAATATGTGAAAATAAAAAGTTATAAATGTTATTTTTAAGGATGTAGTAGTCATTGGAATAAAAATCACTAATAGGGTGTGATTAAATCTACCAAAATCTATCTTTTAATTATATCCAATCATTCATTAACTATAAAAGAAATATTAAGATCTATAAATACATAAAGACTATTCACATGAGCATAACACAAGAAAACACATATATGAGTGGGAAACCTTCAAGGGGAATAAAAACCAATGTATCCCTTAAAATGGAATACATTCCTATAAAAAAAATATATCAAATTATATTAATCACCAACTCAACTCAGAGCACCATCCCTAATGAAGTGAAGCACCCACTTGACTAGGATTTAACAAGTTCTTACTTGCAAGGAAGAACCAACTCCCTAAGTGACTCAATACCTACTCATCCACCTCATGAATTTTGATAAAAAAACCCTCTAATATAATATTATAGTCTTATTTCAAGACCTATTTCTACTCTATCAAGGAATATTTTGTTTGCTTCTATTGCTTACATCGAAATAGGCCTAAAGTACCTTGTATATATATGTCTCATGGTCACACACCACTTGGTCAGACACACACCTTAAACCTATTATGTTGGCCATATAATAGATATCATTACATATTATTAACATGTCTCGAATAAATTTTATTTCATTTTGGTCTTTCATAACTATATTAGGCCTCATTTCACTTTTAGGTCTCATGGAGACCTAATTGCATTAGGTTTATCTTCATGGAACCAAAACATGATCTTATTTGGCCCAGACGACTTTATAAGACAATTTAAAACCATTAAATAATTTATCCAATGACCTATAATAACCTCATCCTTGTTTTTCTAGATATATATCTTTCATTCATACCATAAAATCTCCTTTAGGACAAACTGCCCTATTAGGCTTGTGTGCCTCAAAAGTCTGTCTTGCAAAAATGAAGCTTAAACACCCTTAATATATTAAACTCAAATAAATCAAACACGTAAAAATTGTATCCATAACCTCAAGTTCATCACCAAATTCTTGTAACACTTTAAATCAAGATATAAACTCTCAATAACACTTCTGCAACTTACTCACTCAGAACTGCCAATTTACCTCAAAGACCTGTCATGGTGACTTAGGCCTCCATCACCTGTGTAGACACTTTTCATGAATCCTGATTCATGTAAATGGTCCTATGATATATATGTACCATCCTAAAATATAAATAACATATTTTATAATGGAAAATATTGGTCTTGCAGACCTATTTCTTGAACTTATATCACATACTCTTATCTAAACTAGATAGGTCATTTTGTGAGCAACTTTTTCACCATATTCACTGACCTCCAAAACTTCTTCCATGAATTAATATGACTTAAAATTCATAAATAAAATATTCATTCACTTTTTTTCATCAATCTAACATGTTTAGACCCTTAAATCCATCTTATCATCTCTACTTGGGCTTTTCACTATTCATACCATTAGGTCTGTCTGTAACTCGCTAACTTGGATGACCAATTTAACATATTTAAAGGGAGGAACCTATCCAAAAACCATCATTAAAATTAATTATGATCCTATATATTCTTATCCCAACTATTTTATTTTCTAGACCAATAAAATTTTTTATAGCTACGACAATCTCTTCATAAACTTTCATGTATCCATGCATTTTCTCTCTCATCTGACTAACCACCACCACCTAGAGGTACCTAGGAGAGTTTACTACATGATATAATATATTTTCTAGGCATTTTAATCCATTCTAATCTAATTTTAACAAGATATTTTACATCAATTACTTATTAGGGTTTTAGGGAGGTTTAACATAGGTTTTGGTGTTAATGATTGTTCATAAAGGACTACCCCTTAAATTCAAAACCAATGCATATATATATATATATATATATATATATATATATATATATATATATGTATATGTATGTATGTATGTATTAGCTAGTACCCTTATCCATCTCTCCTTAATATCTTAGTTTACCATACATATATTACACGTGCCAATAAAAATCTAAAAGTGCTTCTTGGGTCTTGAGACCTCATTATGTTAACAAAAGAAGGCCTAAAATGCTAATTCATGAAATTTTATTCAAACCAAGACCTATTTTTTTTTTTAATGTCTAAAAAAACTTATCTTACCTCTTCCCATGCTTGCATATGCATTATTTCCTTTAAATATGATCTTGATACCTCATTAGGCCAAGTAGGGTCTAATAGAGGTCTAGGTGTAGGCTTATTCTAAAGGTTATACTCCTATAGGTTCACCCTAAAACTATCATGAATGCTTCAATGACTCACATACATGCTCAAAAGGTATCATATAACCTTCACATGTCTATGTTCATTCATTTTAATACACATACCTCTTCATGTCATGACTAGGCTCATGACTAAGCTTCATATGTAACTTTGACATCAATGACCTGTACCTTCATGCAACCATAAGACATTAGTTTCCTTCAAATTCACTCTATCAATTTCCCTCATTAAAACACTTTCTCATGACAATACTCTCTCAATTACCTCAATGATAATGCTCTCTCAATGTACAATATCACATCACATGCTGAAAACTAGGCTTAGTCACCTTTGAGATCAACCTTATTAAGATACACCTTTGACATCAATGATAATGCTCAATAATCTCCCCCTTTTTCATTGATGGAAACCATTCTCATAAACTTTTCTCAATAGGTTATAATTCCCTCATTCTGAACTTTCTCCCAATTTGACATAAATGACAAAGAGATGTCTATAACTTCTTGGATCACACCTATTGTAAACAAAACACTCAACACACATGATTATGAGTTTATAAATCAAGATACAAACATGTTACCCTATCTCCATGCATACCTTCTCAACACTTATCACCTTATCTTATAGATAATAAACTGCTTGATTAGATCCCCTTAAGTACTTAGCTTCCTTGATGATTGCTAGGGGGAGGAATTACATAGATAATTCATGTTACTCATTGATGATTACATAAGAATGACTTTGGTTTCATTCATGAAATATAAATTAGAAGTTCTTGACAAGTTCAAATATTTCAAGGCTCTTGTTGTGAATTTAAAGATAAAATACCTAAGGTTTGATAGAGGAGGATAATTTTAGTCCAGTGAGTTTTATGACTTTTGTGAGGTCTATGGAATAAGAGGAAAATTCTCAGTAGTAAGGACATGTTAGTAGAATGGGTTAGTGGAAAGGAAGAATAGGATAGTCCAAGAGATGGCTAAACTCATGTTGAATGAGTCCATGTTATTTGATGGATATTAGATAGAGGTAGTAATCATTATTTTCTACATTTAGAATATGGGATATATAAGAACTAATGGTAGTAATACTCCTTATGAACTATGAATGGTAGACCTATAAATGTAAAACACTTTAGAGTGTTCAGGAGACAATTTTTCATCAAAAGAGATGATGAATACTTGGGTAATTTTGATTCCATATCTAATGAAGGCATATTCTTAGGATACTCATCAATAAACTCAACGTATATATGCTACAACAAGAAACTATCAAAGATAGTGGAAAGCACCAATGTTAGGATTGATGAGATAGGGAAATCTCACTCACATTCAAAGAATAATGTAGATAATATGGATTTCAAGAATGAAGAGGATATTATAGAGGATGATGAAGAAAAATAAGAAGTTGAAGAGAGATAGGACTCAAAAGGACCCTCAAGGCAGATTCAAAGAGACCACCCTAAATCTCAAATCATTGGAAACAAGAATGTAGATATACAAATTAAGAGAAGACTGATAAGTAATCTAAATTATGAGAATGATTTATTATCCAATATTGAATCTAAAAATCTTATAAAATCTAACAAATACAAATGTTGTATAGGTGATATGAATGAAGAGCTAGACCACATACAAAAGTATGAGACTTGGGAATTAGTTCCTAGGCCTAAAGATAATATTGTCATTGGCACAAAATGGGTGTTTAGAAATAAGTTAAATGAAGATGGATAATTCACTAGGAACAAGGATAGATTTGTATGTAAGGGCTATCTACAAGGCTAGACTTTGAATAAACCTTTGCACTAGTAGTAATATTGGAGGCCATTAGGTTGTTTCTAGCTTATGTAAGATACAAAGGATTTAGGGTATACCAAATGGATGCCAAATCTACCCTTCTAAAAGGGAATTTAGAAGAAGAAGTGTGCATTGATCAAATTGAAGGGTTCTCACTTTTAGATGACAAAGACTATGTTTGTATATTGAATAAATATCGATATGGTATAAAGCGAGCTCCTATAGCTTGGTATTATAGGTTTTACAAGTATATATTGTATCAAGGTTTCAAAATAGGAGTTATAAATAACAATCATACATCAAGACAAAATATGATCATCAACTAACTATAGTTTTCTATGTGGATGGATTCATCTTTGGTGGAAATAATGAGAACATGATGAAGACCTTTGAAGAGGTAAGGATGAAAGAGTTTGAGATGTCCATGCTAGGATAACTATCATTCTTTCTTGGGTTACAACTCACTCAATCTAATAAAGGTATATTCATCTCACAAGCCAAATACATAAGAGAGATGTTTAATAAGTTTGAGATGGAAGATTTGAAGGCAGTCACTACACCCATGATTATAGGGTGTATGTTGAGCAAGGAATATGAGTCTTCAAAATTCAATCAGACATCATAAAGGTCAATGATTGGAAGTTTTTTGTCTACTACGACCTCTAGACCTGACATCTTGTTAGCAATAGGTCTTGTGGGAAGGTTTCAAGTAGATCCAAAGGAAAATCACCTACAATTAGTCAAAATAATACTTAGGTATCTTAAGGGGACTATGGAATATGGATTGTAGTATCTAAGATGCAAGGAGTTTAATCTTAAAGCCTACATAGATGCAGATTAGGTAGGAAGTATAGATTATAGGAATATTAGTGTAGGATCATTCTTTCGAGGTGGTCACCTAGTGTCATGGATAAGAAAAAAAACCATTACTAGCTTTATCCTCTTGTGAGGTTGAGTGCATTATAGTAGCCTCATGTTGCACTAAATTTATATGGGTGAGATAGGCTCTATGAGAAGACAAGGTACAGTATGAAGGTCCTAACCCTATCTATTGTGACAATACAAGTGATATAAATATCTCAAAGAACCTTGTCATGTACTTGAGGACCAAACACATTCCCATCAGGTATCATTTTTCAAGAGAGAAGGTAAGTGAGAAAAGCATCAAACTTTAGTATGTGTATACAAAATATTATATTGTAGAAATCTTAACCAAACCACTTCCAAAGGAAACTTTTGAACATTTAAGATAGGAATTGGGTGTAATTCCTACCTTTAGCAATCATTGAATAAGTCAAGTATTTAATGGTATTTAATCATTCTCATTAGCTCCAAGATCAGGTGGGTTATTCCAATAAGGTATGCTTGGGGATAGGGGGAGCGTGTTTATCTTTTGTCTCATAGCTTCATTTTTTTGTGTGTTGAATATCTTGTTTGTAAGAAGTGTGGTCTAAGGAATTGAAAACAGCACTTTGTCATTTATGTCAAAGAGGGAGAGAGACTAGATGAGGAGACAAGTATGATTAGTGTTCAATATGGTTTTCCATCAATGACAAATGGGGAGATTGTTGAGATTTTCTTCCATTAATTAAGACTTGAAATTGATGTTGTTGTTGATGTCAAAGGTTGTTCATGAAGTGATTTGAGAAGGCTTATACATAGGATGACTAGTATTTTACATAAAGGATCATGATGGCTAGTAATATGAGTATATATGTTATTAAAATTATTTTTTAGGAAACTTTATCATGTTTATGAAAATTGGATCACTCAATAAATCTTCAAGGTAAGTCTACAGGGTTAGAACCTATAAGACTAGCATGTATCTAGACTAGTTAAAGACTTTGTCTAACTTAATGAGGGGTCATGAGATCTTTTCAAGACCTATGACGAATTAAAATAATTTTTTAATCATGGTATGAGGTTTTTTGACATGAGAGTGAGTTTTAGAGTGCATCTATAGTTTTATGAAGGTTAGTTTTAAGGACTAGATTAACTTGCAGATTAAAGCCTAATGAGTAGAGAGAGTGAAAGTGGCTTTATGAGGAGTCATGTTCATTTTATAAGGAAATTATGATAATATGATAATTTTTATAGGTATTATAATTTTTCTCAATCATGTTCATGAAATTTTAGCACAAAGTTTGAAAGAAAAAGCATGAAAAAGTGTATCTAAGGTCTCTCGTGTGATAGAATGAGGTGTTATAGACCTAAGAAGGACTTTATTATGAATGTTTGCATGTGTGAAATTTTCATGAGATCTTAATAATTTCATGAAAGTTAGTGAAGGATCCTATCTCAAATTTTCAAGAATTATTTTATGGATTAAGGGCCCAAGCTTTATGACTAATCATTAAGATTGTATGGTGGTATTAACCCCCTCCAAAACCCTAAATATGACTTGATATGGAATATATTATTGTAAATATATTATAATGGATTAGATGACATATTTTTATAATTTTATCATGCTCCCAAGTACCTCCAAGTGGCATTGGTTTGTCAAATGAGTAAACAAACCCTCTAGGAAAAGTCATATTTTTTGAAACTTTTCTACTGTAGGCAAAGTTGATCGAGTCAAATTTGTTAAGTTGATGGAGGTTAAAGATTTATAATTATAAATTATTACTATTTTATTTTTTTATTAGGATAAAAATTTAAAATATGTTAAACCAGTCATGGAATTTGACCTATCACTAAAAAGGCCTAGTGAGGAAGATAGTGAGAAAAATAGGCAGAAGTGGGAATGATATTAGGGATGGATCTAGTTACATAGGGTTTTTATTTAATACATGTAACACATATAACTATTGGATATAATATTTTTATATGCTTATATATAATTATAAAGTTGTTCTTAAACTGACTTGTCTAACATAGTGAGGTCTGTGTATAGTAAGGTCATGAGATTGGTTTGTAAGACAAATATTACCATTTAATCCTATAATATAGTTTTTTTAATTTGATTTTATTATGTTTTAGGATAATATAAACCCATTTTAATTTCATTGAACTAAATCTACATGTGTTCTAAGTCATTATTTTCGTGACTGGGTTTTGAAGCATTCAAGCAATTTTGAGTGGTCATGTTGCAAAAGTAAGTTTGAGGCTTAAGCTGTATGTTAAAGTGTCTAATGAATTTGGTGATGACCATAATTTCATTAAGGTTATGAATATATTCTTTTTTCCATTTTTTTTCATATTTATGTTTGAGCTTCAATTATTGTTGATAGGCTTTCTCGATGTGTGAAGGCCATATTATGAGTAGTGCTAATAATATGGTCCAAGTAGTGAATTAGACTAAAAGGTGGTTTGAACATAAATAAATTTTATAATACATATATTTTAGTTTTTTATGAAGTGTTTAGTTCATGTGTGGAGGCTCAATAAGTTTTTAGAGGGATAAGTGTAACATGTTGCTTGAGAAGGCCTAATTATATTAGGTCTCCTTTAGGCCTAATAGTGTTTTTAGTCATTATGAGTGGTGACCAGAATATATAGTGTTTTTTTCATGTATTAAAATTTATTTTTGACCCATTATAATGGTGATACATGTGTGGAGAGATTTATGGCTGAGGAAGGTGTGTGCAAGCAAGAGTCAAATATAAGAATAAGGCCTAATAGACCTAATTGTCTAGGTTGAGAATATAGGCATCTAAAGCGAATGAGATACAATTTTGAAAATATTAAGGAGGTCCTATATATAATAATTAGGATATTTAAAAACCATAATGAAGATAAGATAAGGTTAATAAAGATGGTTATCAAGGTCATTTGCCCTAATCAAGCCATAAAAGGCCTAATTAAGAGAAGAAGGTAAACAACATTTTTGCTTGCATGAGAGGTAATTTTGAGTGTGATAGAGAAACAAAATAAAATAATTATTTGTGAGATGGAAACAAGAGTAAGGCAGATAATTTAAATGTGTTGATTGAGTAGTTTCTTGATCATCAAAGGGGTTGTAGCCTCCTAACAAGTTGGTGATTGATAAACTTAGGGGTTGGTGTTATTTGTTGGGTTGGTGGTAAACTAAAATTTATTCATGGTATCATAAGACAAGTTTTCCAAGCTATGTTTTAGTGGTTTTTATTTCCCATGAGGTTTTCCTACATAGATTTTGTGTTCATATGTTATGTTCTTACTTCATACTTATGTGAATGGTTCTAAATGCATTGTTTAGTCATTATATTAATTTGAATGGTTAATGGATAATAAGTAGATGTGAATAAAATTTTTATCACTAATTTATTACCCCCTATATTTTTTTTTCTTAAAACACTATGTTCATATTGATTTCATGAGTAGCATTAGCCATTGAATGAATTCACATACCTTGTCTACCTGATGTTTAATAAAACACCTCTACCTTTATTGTATTTTGAAGGAGTCATAATCTGTTGGACTTTTTGATGATCAATTTGAGTCTAAAATTTGAGTTATTATACATATATTTGACTCTTCTTATTTTTCTTTTGATTTTATTTAAACCTAAGACCTATCTTGTCATGTGGAGACCTTTGACTATTAATAATAACACCAAAGACTTTAGTGTTATTTTCAAATTTATGATGCATTTTCAAATTGATTTTTTTTTAATCCAATTATACCTTCAAGGATTCCATTTATATTCCAAACTTGATACATTATTCTTCCTTGGTCTTAAGACTTGCAGTGACAATCTCAATCTAGGTTTCCAACTATTTGATGATCACCTAATGTTTACTGGTGTTGTTATTTAATTGATCTTCAAAGAGATTGATTTTTTCCTCGTAACTCTTAACCAATGATCTCTTTTTTTATTATTACGTATTTTAAACTTAAAATCCTCTAAATAACTCATCAATTCTACCTCAAGGTTCACTTTAACCTCTTCTTCATGTAATTCTTCATCATCCATAAGACTATTCCCTTTAGAACACCCATCATTATCTTTGTCTATTTCTATATCCATGAATAAGTTTTAATTATTGCATGATCATTAATTTAATCATCACTATCACATGTACTTGTGTCACTTACATCAAAGGAGCTATTGTTTTATTTGATATAGAAACTTCTCTTGTTCTTGAATGACCCTTTTTTGCCTTCATACTTATTGAAACCCTTTTTTCTCTTATCAAGATTATAAACCTTCTTATCATCACCATGATGTTCATCATGCTCTCCATCATGATCATTATTATCCTTTTTAGGACACTTAGATGAAAAGTGATAAATATTACAATAGTTAAAACACTTGAATGACAACTTTCCCTTTTATACTTACCTGATCCTTTCTTGAGTTTTCTAATAAACATGGCTTTTATCTTTTCATCATTAATGTTTGTGTCAATATCATCCTTGGTTTTTTTACCATGTGAATTTTTATCATCTTTGAATTCATATTCCTTCTTAAAAGGTATTCCATCACTTTTTCTCATTTCATAGGTAGTCAATATTCCATGAAGCTCATCCATCTGTAGTATGTTAAGATATTTGATCTCCTCCATATCATAAACCTTTGAATCAAACTTAGATGTTAGGGATATTAATAAATTTTCAAATAAAATTGATTCTTAAAAATTTTCTCCTACACCTATAATGATATTTATCACTTCATCTACTCTTAATAGATAAGATGCAATGTTTCATCTTCATTCATTCTCAGACTTTCAAACTGCCTTTAGTTTATCTGTAACTTTGCCAACTTGACTTTGGTGTCTCCTTAATATATAGTCTACAAATTTTCTAAAATCCATTTGAATGTATAATAATACATTACATTTACAAAATATACCTCTAAAATGACACACATAATGGCATTCATTGCTTTAGAGTTGTTCTAAATTTCCTTCTTACCCATTACATCAGTTGGTGGTATATAAGGTGGAATGAATCCATCAATAATAGATTTCCATATGTTATATCCCAAGTAAATTAGATAGGTATTCATGATAATGATCCATAATTCATAATTATTCCCACTTAAAATATGAGTCTTATTGGCTAAAAAACCTCCTTGTACTTGATGACTAAACATGCTTGTACTTCAAGGATCTCTTTTAAGTTATTTATGCTTGATTTAAAGGACAAAGATTTAATACCAATTATTGGAAGCAAAATAAATAATATGGGTTGAATTATTGTACCAAAAAACTTATTTCAATTATATCTAATCATTCATGAATTATGAAAGAAACATTAAAATCTAGCAATGCATACAGAGCATCTGCATGAGCATAACACAAGAAAAACACACATATGGGTGGGAAAACCTAAAGGGGAACAAAAACCATTATGATACATAAAAATTGAATATATTATTAAGAAAATAACAAATTGTATTGAGCACCAACTCAACTTATAACACTAACCCCAATGAAGTTAAGCACCCACTTGACTAGGCTTTAACAAGTACTTACTTGTAAGGAAGTACCAAATCCCTAAGTGACTCAGCACCAACTTAGACACCTCATGAATTTTTATCACCACACCTCTATTCTTATATTATTTTATCATTTTAAGACCTCATTTTTATATGCCAAGTAATATTTTATTCACTTCTATTACTTACATCTAAATAGGCCTAAACTGCATTGTATATATACAAGTCTCATGGTCACACACCACTTAGTTGGACACACAAATTAAACCTCTTAATTAGGACATATAATATGTCTTATGGAATAATATGAACATTATTCAAATGAAATTTTAGTCTCTTTTGGTCTATCATAACTCTATTATACCTCATTTCACTTTTAGGTCTCATGAAGACCTAATTGTATTAGGTCTATCCTCTTAGCACCAAAACTTGATCCTCTTGGGATCATATTACTTTTTAAAAAATACTAAAAAAAATCAATAAATTTAAAATTACATATATTTACCTCCTTCATGTTTGGTTATACATGTATCTTTCATTCATACCATGAAATCTCCTTTAGGATAAACTGCCCTATTAGGCCTATATGCCTCAAAAATCTATCTTGAAAAAATGAATATTAAACACCATTAATCAACTAAATATTAAAAAATATACATGTATACATGTTATCAATGACCTCAATTTCATCAAAAAAATCTTAGAACACTTCTATTTAGGACATAAAAGTTCAATAACAACTCTACAACTTACTGAGAACTGCCAATTTGCCTCAAAGACCAGTCATGGTGACTCAAACCTCCAACAGATATTTAAAATTTTTCATGAATATTTACTCATGTAAATGGTAATATTATATCTCCATATCATCCTTATATATAAATATCATATGTTCTAATGGAAAATATTGGTCTTGTAGACTAGTTTTTGGACCTTATATCACACTGTCTTATCTGAACCAGACATGGCATTTTGTGAGTAACTTTTTCACCATATTCAATGACCTCAAAAAATTATTAAAATAATTAAAATTAATAAATAAACTCTTCATTCACTTTGTTTCATCAATTTGACATGCCCAAACCCTCAAATCCATCTTCTCATCTCTGCCTAGGTTTATCAATTTTCACACCATTAGGTTTGTCTATGACTGGCTAACTTGGATAACTAATTTAATGTATTTAAAGCATGTAACCTATAAAAAATAAAAAATTGAAATTAATTATTCTAATATATATTATTATCCCATCTATTTTATTTTCTTGACCAATACAAATTTTGGTAACTATAATAATTTCTTGAGAAACAATCATGTATATGTGCACTTTCTCTCACATCTGACTAACCACCACCAAATGATATACCGAGGAGAGTATATTACTATGTATCATATATTTTATATTAATTTGAATATACTTTTAATCTGATTTGAAAAATATCTTTCACATCAGGTTCTTATTATGGTTTTAAGGAGGTTTAACATAGATTTTGGTGTTAACGATTGTTCATAAAGGACTGTCCCTTAAATTTAAAACCAATGCCTATATATTTTATCTATGACCCTTCCCCATCTCTCCTTGACATCTCAAGTTCCCATTAATATGTCACACATGCCAATAAATGTTTGAAATCGCTTCTTGTGTCTTGAGACCTCATTTTGTGAACTTGAAAAGGCCTAAAACACTGATTCATGTAATTTTCTTCAACCCAAGACCCAAAAATTTATTAACATGCCTAAAAAATATTATATTACCTCTATACATGCTCAATAATTTCCTTGAAATATGATATTAATACCTCATTAGGCTAGGCAAGGTCTAAGAGAGGTTTAGGTGTAAGCTTAGTCTAAAGGTCCTAACCCTATAGGCACACCTTAAAACTCTCATAAATGATTAAATGCCTCACATACATGCTCAAAAATTTCCATAAAACCTTCACATTCTTATGTTCATTCATTTTCATGTGCATACCTCTTCATGTCATGACTAGGCTTATGACTATGCTTCTTATGTAACTTTGACATCAATGATATGTACCTTCATGCAACCATAAGGCATTGCTTTCCTAAAAATTCAATCTTTATATTTCTCTCATGACAACACTTTATAATTAAAACACTCTCTTAATGAAATCAATGATAATGATCTCTTAATTCACATTATCACATCACATACTGCCAACTAGGCTTAGTCACCTTTGACATTAACCTTATTAAGATGCACCTTTAACATCAATGACAATGCTCAACATTATTATTATCTATGGTATTACACTACAAATCACAAAATAGAAACCCAATAGGGTGTAAAAATTATTGAAAAGTTTAAATGAAAAAAAAAAATGAAAGCAAAAGGAATTCATTTGGAAAATAGGGTCTTATCCATGGTATTAAAATGCAACTCATAAAATAAAAAAAAACCAAAAGACCAAGGGAAATAAATATGTTTTATATAAAAGTAGACTGTTACAAAGGGTGAGATTCATCGTGAATTATTACAATAAGTGTTATTAGGATAAAATATATAACAATGATAAGAAGGTAAATATCTAAGCAAAATATTTCTTCAATAATTACACATTAGTGGGCTCTTTAAAAACATGGATTTCATTAGTCTAAAGGAGACAGGTGATAGGACCAAGAATGTATTTCACTGAATAATAGACCCACCATTTTTGGTGTATTTACCTTACTTATTAGGGTATAGTCTAATTTAAGGATTAGATCACCTACATTGAAAGTGTGGACATTAACCTTTTTATTATGTTACTTGGTGATACAGGCCTTATATTAGTAGTTATGTTGAAGAGTGGCTAGACAATGTTCATCAAGAATATCAATAGTATAAAGGTGACATTCATTTAGTTATCCATTAGTAATGATACCATGAATAGATATATGTAAGGATAGAATCTTGACTTCTAATGGTAACATATACTTAAAACTATAGACTAGTGAGAACAATGGTGCGCAAGTGGCAGTATGTATACTAGTAAAATAGGCCCAAAGTGCAAGATATAAATGAATATGTCAATCTATAAGATTTTATTGGATGGAATTTTTGAGTATTTTTTTGAGAATTTTATTAGTGGCCTCATCTTGGCCATTGCATTGTGAATTGTAAGGTGTGGAGAATATGTGGGATATTTTAAATTTAGTACATAATTGCTTCACATCCTTATTTTTGAAATTGCTACCATTATAAAAAATGATAGTGTGGGGGACTCCAAAATAGAAATGATTTAGTTAAATATAAATTTATAAATAGTGGTTCCTATGACTTTGATAAGAATCATGGCTTCTACCCATTTGGTAAAATATTTAGTAGTAGTGATGATAAAAACATGAGCATCTTATGACTGAGGTAATTTTTTGGTGAGATTTAATACTTACATGGAAAATGGACAAGGAGATTCCATAACTTAGAGCTTAGATAGCGGAGAATGGATTAGATCATATGGAATTGGTAAGGAATACACTTTTTATAAAAATAAATAGCATCATTTTCTAAAGTAGGTAAAAAATATCCCATAAGTAGGCATTTATGTGTTGTATCATGTTTGCTACAGTGACCACTACAAATTATCCCATGTGATTATTCAAGGAGAGGAGGGAGTTATTCTTTCATTACACAATAGAGCAGGGTACCTTCTACATTACAATAATAAAGGATATTGTATCAAAAAACATATTTAAAAGCTTATTTTTGAATTTTAGTTTTTTTAAGAGAATTTATGTCTAGAGGATAAGTTTGATGTTCAATTAATTAGATAATTTTTTTATACCATGGGCTCTATCGAATAGTGATAGCCTCAATGTGATATATAATCAAATCTCATGATTAGATAGAAGATGGGTACTTTATTATTTTATTAAGAAATTAGGAATTACTAAGTACTTGATGTAGATGAAATAAGGATGTTGAGAAGCAAGAGATTTAGTGACAGAGTTCTAATCTCTTGGAATGGGCTCAATGGTAAAAGAGGAAAAATATTTTGTGAGGGTGGTAGTAATTTGATGATAAGTTATAATATTTTTGCTTTTACATTGGTATTCACCATTAAATTTGTGGCATATAATTTAGGAGTCACCTAAAGTGTGTAGATATGGAATATCTAAGTCAAGTGTCACTTTCATGCATGATATTAACACTTCATATTCTACCATGTTATTAGTGACATTAAAGGCTAGCCAAAATGATAAAGGGATAATTTTACCATGAGGATTAGTTATAATAAAACATTCCCATTCTCTTTGGATACATATGGCACCATCAAATAATATGTTCCATGTGTCTTCATGCAAATCAATAATGAATTCAAGAATATCTTAGATAACTACTTTGGATTTAATAGTATCAAGAATGACATAGTTATATTCTTGATTACTTGATTATAAATCAATAGTGAAATTATGGAAGTAGTATTTAAGAGAGATAACCTAATTGATACCTTCAATATATAAAATTTTATCATCGAGGAGACTATCGTGAAGATGATTTATAACCAGTATGGGTGCCATTGCAAGTTGGTTGATAATGACTTTCCTTTTCATAAATTTTTGTGTTATGATGCAAAGGTTAAATTCCATTAAGAGAACCATTCACTTTCCATTTCTATATCTAGGTATAAATGCTTTAGATAAAAAGTTACAAAGTGGGGTGGAATAAACAATGACATAGGTTGTTTATTATAGAATGTAGTGACAAAACTCTTCAGTTGTAAAATAGATCTCAAAGCAATTATGTTATACTTTAGTATA
Organism: Torreya grandis; assembly: GCA_037957365.1. NCBI lineage: Eukaryota > Viridiplantae > Streptophyta > Pinopsida > Cupressales > Taxaceae > Torreya > Torreya grandis. The sequence goes on from JARHVA010008117.1 coordinate 423,698, forward strand.
ATTTTTTTTGTAGTCAATGAATCTTTGACTAATATAACAAATAACATATCATCTTCTAGTATCATATTGTTTGGAAAGCATAGCCCTAATTGATATGAGATGATAAGTGTAAAAAATCAAGGGATGATCATTAAAAGGTAGATAAAGGGTGGGTAGATGGAGCAAGGATTCTCTCATGTTATCAAATGTCTTTTGATAGGGATCAATCCATTCTAAGCATTTCCTTTTTTAATAAGGGAATTAATAGAGCATATGCAATAAGCCATTTTGGGTATGAATCATCAAATTTACCTAAGCTTGTTGAGGTAAGTACGAATGTCTAGAATGGAGCAAGGAATCAACATGTTAACTATAATGTTGATTTTAGTAGGATTGACATCGATAACATGAATAGAGACTAAAAATCCTACTAGTTTACCAAATGTAACATTGAATTCACACCTTTAGGGGCTAAGTTGAACTTTTTACATGATTAATAAATAAAATATAATGGATATATCAGAGAGATGGTTTTTGAAACTTATTTATTTTGAAATGAGATCATCCACATAGGTTTCCATAATCTTATATATAATATCATTAAAAATTTGGATCATATCTTGTTGATAGGTATCCCCAAAGTTTTTAAGGTTGAATGACATCTTAACATAGCAATAGGCTCCTCATTTCATAGTGAATGTTATCTTGTGTCGGTATTTTGGTCCTATGTGAATTTTATTATAGCTCAAAAAATTATTGATGAGTGATAAAATTTCATATCAAGTAATGGAATTGATGATGGCATCTATTCAAAGTAATGTAAAATTATCTTTGGGACAAACAAGGTTGAGATTGCAGAAGTTGATTCATATGAGAATAACCATGGTAATTTTTTTATGATCAAGAATAATGTTTGATACCCATTCAAAATAGTCTATAGGTTTAATAAACTTGGCATTTAATATTTTGATAAGTTATTTATGGCATAGAGTGGAAACTTTGGGTGGAAATTTCTGTTATTTTTACTAAATAGGTTAGGCATTGGGGTTTATGATTATGTTGTGCACAATGACACTAGGATTAATACCAAGCATTCCCTCATATAAACAAGCAAAATTATCATGATATTTAACAAAAAAAACACTAAAATTATCATGCTTGGTTGGTGTGAGTTCTCTATAAACCATTATAGTCAAAGATATGAGGGTGTGCCATATTTTATTTCATAGTTTCTTCAATAAGCATAAATTTTCCATATTGAAAGTGATATGGTGCATTGGGAAGAGAAGAAATGGGATTGGTTGTGGGATAAATGCTAGTAATGAAGTTATTAAAATGAGGATCCTTTTGGCTGTAATTCACAAGTTTGTGATGTTGCCAAAGAAGTTTAGGTTCTTAGGCATGGAGAAAATAAATTATGGATTCATCATTAAGTAATGTAGGTAAAGGTCCATAATATTCCATGTCTACTTCAATACTAAAATATATTTACCATGGAAATCATATTCAAAATGTATTTGATACACATTTATTACATTGGCATCAAGGGTGATCTCGAGAGTACGTAAAATTATGGAGGAAGGTTGATTGGATTCAAATAGATTGATAATAAGTGTATCTCTAGAATCATTGATAGGGAGGGTATTTGGTAGAGTGACTAGTGTGATAGGAGGTATATAAGGTTATATAAGTTTTGACTTTATGATAGGTAATATTTTGTTAAACAACCCAAGGAGTATCAAGAAGTGTAGAATTAATTAGAGGTACATGGCCCTTAGGTTATAACTCAATATCAATGGAAATATTATTAAAATTTTAGTTGAGAGCATGTATTTTAGCTAAGGTTTGCTAATAGTGTTGAACATCCAAGTCTCATGATTGAGCTTCAGACATAATATAGTTATCATCATAGGTGGGAGAGATAGTACATGTTTGTGTCTCTAAGTGAACTTTAGAAGGAAATATGCCTATATTTATAAATTTAAAAGGTGACATGGTTAAAGGGTCTTCAAAAAACTTTGCCATTCCATAGTCATTACAAATGAAATCATGTTTTGTATAAGATGCTTCACGTACACTACATGGAGGAGGGAAATCAATGATCTCATCAATGAGAGGGATGGTATGATCAAGAGATAAAAAGGAATGATGGATCCACTCCAAAATGTAAAGAGGTGTATTGGTAGTATTGCATGTGTTTCTTAAATCATTTGGCTCATCACTGTCAGCATTAGCAAGATTGAATTGTAAATCTAGATTCATATTGATGAATTTAGGTAGAGGTACACTATTAATTATTGGAATAGTTGGAATTTGATAATGAGATTTGGGGTTCGAAAGCTGAATAATCCATTGGTTTGGATTGGACTATGTTTACACCAATTCCCATTATGAATGAACTTGATACATTGGCTATTAGAAGAAGTAATGTCCCAACATGTGATGTGTCTATGGGTGACCTATAAGTGTATTATAGGATAATGTTAAGTCAAGAACCATAAGCTTGGTATGTATAGTTTTGGGTCCAATAGTGAGAGGGAGCCAAATGCAACCAATCAATTTGTTATTAGTCTTGTCAAACCCATGACATGTTAGATGAGTTTGCTTAAGATGATATTTAATATACCCAAGTTGTTGAGTGAGCCAAAGAGATGCCACATTAATCCCTGGCCCTTAATCTACTAATGCTTATAAAATAAGCGTGATATTAATGGTTATTTAAATAAAGAGAGGTGGGTCATCGACATGAAAAATAAGTTCATCATTGATCATTTATTCTTCAAGGAACTCTATGGAAGGTTTTGAGTGAGGAAAAAGAGTTTTGATGTTATGAATTTCTATTGGTGAGGACTCATGATTAGGTTTTTCCACTTCTAGGAAAGATGGTTCTCCATTTTATTTTATTTTATTTATTGCATTAGAAATATATGGTGATAGGGAGAAATAAGAAATAACTCCATGAGAGATATTTTGCAAGTCATAGAGTTAAGCCCTTCTAATTAATTAAAATGTATTTTTGAAGATGAAGAACCAACATGAGGCTTAGAATGTAAAATATTTTTCTTAGGAAGAGAGGTAGTTGGAGGTTAAAATTGAGGAAGCGGCTCCTCATTGGTTTCTAAAGTTAGGTTAGTGGTATTAATATCCTTGAAAAGTTTCACTTCTAGTGATGGTTTCTTTGGTTTTGTGATGATATCTTTATGGGCAGGTTTGAATTGATAATTTACTATATATGTATTCACGTACTAAGAATTGGTATAGTATTGATCATGGTTAGTATCAATCACACAAAAATCCTTATTTGATTGTGGATATTTGGATGTAGAGAAATTGGATTATTAGAGGAATAATATTTCAAATATTATTTCTTTTGATAAGTATTGAAAAAATCATGATGATGGATTTTGATCATGGAATCATGATTGAATGTATCCCCTAACATAATAGAATCAAAACATTTTGTAATAAAATGACATGTTTCATGAGAATGACCTATATCGAAATGAGACCAATTTTTTTTTATGGTCACACCATTGATGGGGATTATTAGCATATGTGAATGATTTAGAATTTGCTAAAAGGTGTTTCATTTATTGCACAGTTAGTGGCATATGGGAAGGTTGGGGATTTTCTATTTTTGCTTCTCTTAATTTTAGTTGAGGAGGATTGCCAGTGATTTTATTAGTTGAATTTTATAAATATCCCTTGATGATTTTAGTGTTAGGTTCAAATTGTTTCATTAGAAAGTCTTGTTGTTTATCTTGATTGATAACATTATTTAAAGTTTGTTGAGCAAAATTTCAAACCTTGTATTGGAGGGAAGTTTTAAGATAGTTATGAAAAGTTTGAACAAGTTATCATTAGTCATGTTGTGATTGGATTTTTGATCCAAAGACCTCCATAATTTGATAAAATCATGAGATGATTCAGTAGGGGATTGCTTGGCATTGATTAAATGACAAAGATAATTTTTGAGAAGATTGTTATGTTAAAATTCCTAAACTAGAGGATTGACTAAATCCTCAAGTTACTATGTAAAATGTTGGGGAAGTTGGTTATACCATTATAATACATAACCTATGAAGGTTTTAACTAAAACTTTGGTATTTTTGAAGGTATTAGTTTGGATCCACTCTTTATAAATATTACTGAATGCTTTGAGAAAAAATCTAGGGTCTTTAGTCCTATCATATTTAATGGTTGGATATATATTACCAATATCAATAGATACAATGAGGTGGGTTAAAGGATCATTTTGAATGTGTTTAAGCATCTTATTGTGCATAATAATTCAGGGAATGAAATTTCTTGTAACATATTTAAGAGGTGGAGGGATGAAATTTTGGTCATTTTGGGGAAGAAGAATAGGAGGCTGATTAGACATGTTTATCAAATGGTGTTGTATCTGCATCATTTGAGAGGTATTAGATGTTTGCATGATGTTAATTTATTATACTATTTTTAAAATAATTTTAGTTTTATTAATTTGTGGGTTAGTATTTAAAGGAGTATTATTAGGATTGGTAGGAGGAAAATTCCTAAAATTGGTATTAGGGAGAGGGTTTCTAGGTGGTAGATTGGTAAGAGACAAGTTATTAGTGTTGAGAACATTTATTGTGGGGTTATTTTTTAGTCTTGTGTCAATTTTCCCCACAACAAGTAAGATTCTTTAAAGTGATAATTATTTTTGGAAGTATATAATGGATCTTATCTACCAATCTCATCTATTGGAGTGATTTGGACCATATTATTGTTAAAAGATGAGGGATGAGAAAAAGTGATCCAAGAGTGAATATCCACTTGGGTAGCAAAGGTAGGAAGAAAGAACATCCCATATAGCATATAAATGGATTTAAGTTATCCAAAAATATTATGACAGGGGATTTCATTATGTTTGAAGGAAAATTCTAAAATTAGGAAGCAAACGGGAAACACAAGGACAAAGTCAAATAAATAAAAAACAATATGAGAAAATAGGTATAAAGTTGATAGGGTTGATAGATTATATAGTAAAGATTAACATAATAGGATGAAAAACATAGTCAAACTACTTGATTATGTTCTATAAATGGTAAAATTGGGGTATGATAACAAGATACACTATTAAATGGGTCAACTATGTATTTTAGATAGAGAAATTAAACAAGCTATTAAGATACAAAGTCAGATGGATTTACTGTGTCATAAAAATGGAGAAACTAAACAAGTTAAACAAATACACAGTCAAATAGGTTGACTATATAGTAAATGTATGCAAAACTAATAGTCCGTAAGAGATTGTGTCGATAGGGATGACTATGTTCTGAAAATAGGTAAAAACTTTGTAAGATAATGGCTAAGAAAATATAATGAAGAATATAATAAATTAGATCATTGTGTTTGATCTAATTGTATCACACATCACAAACCTTATACTAACATTGGATAGTATAAGTATTGTAATAAAAAATAAAAGGATCAAAAAGCAAGCAAAAAAATTGAATGAAAAAGCTAAGCTAATTAAGCAACAATAAATGTGATAGGGAGTTGGTTGTAAGAAGGAACTAAAGAATAATCTATGGATAGTTTCAAGTAATTTAGGCTAAAATGGATCTATATTAGTGATGGTATTGTTTTGGTATTAGGGCCTACCCCCTCACTTCATAATCCCATAGTGATAATGGTGTCATGTGTTTTTTCAATATATACCATCAACCATGTGTTTATAATTAGCCAAAAAACTAAGTCGGCTCCCCCCTTGGTGATGAAATCCAAGTACATAGGCCCTGTGAAGAAAATGTTTAATTTTTTTTAGTGTTAAGTGATTTGGAAGAGTGTGCAAAAGATAAAAACATTATGAATAAAATAATAAATTTAAAACCACCTAATTAGTCTAGTTTTTTACTTTAATCATGAAAGAAATTTAAATGAAAAAATTAATTAATTACTAGAAACATAGGTTAATTTCTTTAACTATGAAGAGTACATAGTCAGTTCAAGCAATATATTATGAAATCAATACAAACCAAACTCTATAGGGTTGCTACTATTCTACTAAAGTAATATCTAGAAGAACATAATTAAAGAAGTTGAAGAAGTCCTCTAGAGAGAATAAAAGTTATATAAATTTGTTGAGATAGTCGACCCTATTCATTATAGGGTTGTAGTTTTATAGATTACAAACTATGAAAAATAAGACTATAAATGAAGAATAGAAATGAAAAATAAGGTAAGAATGAACCTTGGTAGTTTTAAAGATTCCTAGTTTTCAAAATTTATTCTATGTTACTCAAATTATGATTTTTATATTCTATGACTAGAGTTAACTGGGTTGAAGAAGTTTGTAAAACATGTGTTCTGAAAATAATCTAAGAATAAAGTTGACTAGCTCACCTAAGTCCACAAACATGTGTGCTAAAAAATGAGAACTAAAAATAGATTTGATCGAGTCGATAAAGTATGCAATCCTATGATTGAAAAAGAGAACTGTGTTGATATTATCAATCTAGACACTTGTATTTGAATAAGACTTACATAGAGAAAAAATAGTCGATTCGAAGTGACTCTATGTTAAACCTATGCATAGAATATTAGATGGTATCAATAGGTTGGATACAGTACTACTAAAATAAAAATATATAAGATGATAATATAATTATTGCATGAAATAAAACCTATAAGGACTATATTCACATTGGGTTCACCAAAATGTTTATAAGGGAAAATGCAGCTGACCTACAAATTGATCCTATCTCAGAGAAGATAAATCACACTTACAGTTCTACTTGTTGGTACATTTAGATAATTGATGTCATGACCAAGATGGGTCCACTAGACCTAACCAATGGGTCTCCTAACACAATAATATGACTAGAGAGGGTTTAAAAGCATTTAGTCAAGCAACACCATGTAATAACCCTAGGTATGTCCTATATTTTTCTATATTCAAAAAGTAAATATAAATTAAATTAAAATTGAACTTAGTTCTCACCAATTCTTGTGGCATAAAATGGTAAAAAAAATTAAAGTAAACATGGATAGAATAATTATAATTAACTTTTGTGTGTGTGTGTGTGTGTACATAAATGCATGCATACACATGCACACACACACACATACATAAATACATACATACACACACACACACACACAAACACACACACACACACACACACACACACACACACACACACACACACACACACACACACACACACACACACACGTGTGTGTGTGTGTGTAACCCTAATGCATGGGGGGAGTATATATTCAAAATCCATTACTTATGCCACTTTTATCTACAAAAGTAAATTTAGAGATAATTCACTTGAAGATAAACCCATCAAGTATCAATATCTCCCTTGGTCAATGGTGCTTTATAATAGTTTGTTGTGTATTGTTGAAGAAGCTAACGATGGGAAATGGACTATAGTCTAGCCAAGGACCTCTTAGTGAATCTCAATTTTTCACAAGATAAAGGTTCTTCCCTATAAGTATAAACCCTTAAAAAATAACTCCTCAAGTAGAATGGTAGAAGAAGCATATTTTAAATAAGCATAAATTAATAATTAACTCTATCTCTCTCTAATAAATGGATGTGTATATATAGTTGAATCTAACCATAGACCCTTTTGAAATTTTAACCGATAGAGCCACCCCAATTGACCCTATATCATTAATTTATAAAAGAAAATTAGGTCCTAAAAGGTCAATAGAGTTATTTAACATGAAAATATAATTTAAGTATAGGGTCAGCCTAGGCTGACTTTGTTCAATAAATGTGAAAGTGATTTTTTTCTTAGATAAGGGTTGAATAAATAAATATATTGCTTTGAGGTGTGTTTAAGGGAGATTTTAGAGCTTATGGAAGTGTAGGGGAGAAGTTTTTGTATATTTGAAGTGGTGATATAGAGGAAAATAATCTTATGAAGAACTAATGATCTGCCCACCCCTTTATCAATGCACCATTTAAGGCATGCACTCAGATATTGAGACTCAACAAGTTCCCACAGGAGAGAAAGCATAAGTAATTGATAATGTTTAAAAATATTATGTGTACACTACCTAATAACCACAGGAGAAATAAAGGTCAAATTTAATGTGATATAAAACCAAAGAACCAAAAATAAAAAAATGGTGTTCAAAATGAAATAAAACCAAAAAACCACAGAGTATGTAATGGTGTAAGTAAGATGATAGTAAATGGATTAAAACACACAAAACAAAGAAACATGAGATGAAAAATGACAATAAAAACCTATGATAACATTTATATCAAAGATGAACATGTGAGGTGTAATTATATGTCTTTAACAATTTATTGAAGTTGAATTTGTTTCATTTATTATGTAATGTAGAAGAAGACCATGCATTGTAGGATGTTCCAAATGGTAATTTGATGTAGGGATGAGAATCACAAGATGATATAAATCCTAAAGTGATAGGTAGATGGGCATTATAAGATATCTTAATATATGATATGGAATGAGATGAAACTAAACTATTAAAATGAACTACATTAGGTTGGTCGATGTAGTTTGATAAAATTGGATGGAAAAGATGAACTATATTATGTTGTCCAATGTAGTTTGATGAAATTAAAATGTTAAAATGAACTATTATAGATTGGATGATGTATTTTGATGGATCTAAGTTGTTAGAATGAGCTATATCAAGTTGGTTGATATAGTTTGATGAATTTGGGCTATCAAAATGAACTATATTAGGTTGTCTAATGTATTTCAGTGAATTTGGGTTGTCATAATTAATTATATCAGAATGACCTATGTAGGTTGATGAATTTGGGTTGTTAGAATGAACTATATCAAATTGTCAAATGTAGTTTGATGAATGTTAGCTTTCATAATGAATTGTATCAAGTTCACTAATGTATTTTTATGAATCTATGCTTTCATAATGAATTATATGAAGCTGGCCTATGTATTTTGATGAATTTGGGTTATCATAATGAAATATATCAGGTTAGATGGTGTAATTTGATGAATCTAAGCTATCAAGATGAACTATATTAGGTTGGATGATGTAGTTTGATTAATCTCAGTTGTTAAAATGAACTATATTAGAATGAACAATATAGTTTGATGAATTTATACTATTATAATGAGCTACATCATGTTGGCCAATGTATTTTGATGAATCTAAAATGTTATAAGGAAATACATTGATTTATTCAACATCATTTGATAAATTTAAACTATAAAAATGAACTACATCAAGTTGGCCAATGTATTTTGATGGATGTAAATTGTGATAATGAACTACATTAGTCTAGGTGATGTGATTTGATAAAATTTAACTATTATAATGAGCTGTATCAGGTTGGTTGATGTAGTTTGATGAGCTATTAGAATGAACTGCATCGAGCTAGTCAATGTAGTTTGAGATAGGTGAATGTGTTGATATGTTAGATTTTGAAGATTTTTAAATTGACATAGGACCTATATAATGTATTTTAATAGGTTTATAATCTAATTAAGTACCATTTATGATGTTATTTTGAGTAGGCATTTGAACTATGTACTCCTTGGGTTCATATGACCTATGAGGTTGAAGTTTGATGAATACAACCACCTAATTGAATTCATTCATGTTATCTATTATTTCCTTACTATTGTATGAATAAGAATCAACTATGGTTTGAAAAACATCAATGTATAATTTTGGATTAGGAGGGTGTTTACATTGATCATTAAATACTTACTATTGATGTGATTGTGATTCATTAGATTAGGATTGAGAGACTTTAAGATAGTATTCAAAATGTTGTTGAGTAATAGTTTTAGGAACTAAATGTGGATCAAAAAAGGATAAGAAATCATTGTAGATCATGACAATTCTCATGATAATGAGCTATCATAACATGCCACCAATAGAACTTATCAAGATCGAATCATTTTGGAGGAATTTTTGACAATTCAAAGCTCATGGATTTAGAAGGTGGCATATTTCTCTTAAGTTCATGGAGACTTAAGGGATGGTGGGTAGGGGTTCTAATGTTTGGTTTTAAATCTCCCTCATTAGGTTGTGGGGGATGAATAATTTGAGATGAAGTGGTATCAATGACATTAATTGATTATTTTTTATGAGATGATTTGAATTGACTCATAATAAAGTCCTTCCTTTTTACTTGATCTAAGGCCTCTTCTAAATTCTTAAGGGAAAAAATCCTAACTTTTATTGAATATTTTATTTAAGAGTGGTGATAAATATTATCATCACCCATGTTATGATCTACTTTCTGAGCTAGAGACATCCATTGTTTGATGAAAGTGTGAGAAGATTTGTTATAAATTTGCTGAGCATTGATGAAATATATAAAGATATTTTTAGGAAGATCATGATGTTGGAAATCATTAACTAAAGCATTGAATACATCCTCTAGTTGTGTAATGGAATATCTAGGAAGTTTATTATTCCATTCTAATACATCTCGAGTAAAAGTTTTGGATAAAAGTTTAATAGTAGTAAACGTATTATCTTGAACCCACTCCTTATAGATATTTCTTAAATATTAAAGAAATCATGTAAAATGTTTAGTCCCTCATATGTGATAGTTGGAGACATGTTTCTAATGTGTAAGGACACATTTAAAGGGTATAAAACTTTGTCTTGAATATGTGGAAGCATTTTATTTTGAATTAAAGGTTGAGGAATAAAGTTTTCATTGGCATAACTAAGAGGAGGAATGAAATTATGCTTTGGTTGAGTCATGTTGACTTGAGGATGACTAACCATTTCCAAAATTTTAATTTTAATTTGGAGTATTTGGAAACCCTTAAAAGCTTGCAAAAGGGTCATTTTTTTGACCATTTGTGAAAGGATTTGATTATATTAATAGATGGGTTTTTATTTAAGGTATTAGTAGTTCAATTATTAACATTAGGATTGGGAGGAAGATTCCCAACATTAGTGTTAGTTTACCTAGATGTGGTAGAATAATAAGGAATCTTTTAGAATCTATTATTTATGTTATGAGTGTAAATGGTATTATCATTAAGATTATTGAATAATTGGGAGCTATCTAGATCATAAATTTTATTGATTTTAACCATGTTACATTATGATGTAATAATTATGTGTTTTTTCTATGTGTGTAAAAATGGGATTGTGAACATTCATTGTAAGAGGTTAACATATTGTGAGGTTACAAATATTGATATAGATTTATTAATGAGTTTATGACTTCTAGGTTTAAGATGTGTAAAAGTGGTATCAGGTGTATAGTTTTCATTTTTTTGGATTTGTATTTGGGGATTTTATTGATCTACTTTATGATATGAGGTAGAACGATATTGAGAATATCTAAAGTGATTTTTGGAAAACTACACCATGAATAGTTGTCTTCCGTTATGGACAAGGTATGAATAAAATAACAACCCATGTAAGATCTCAATGGGTTGAGGTTTGGAAGAAAGATCCTAAGAGGTGGCATCATAATTATAGAAATATTTTTATGAAAAATATTTGATCATAAAAAATTGAATATATTTCTCAAATTGATATAGTCAGAAAATGATGCTAAAAATAGACTATATTGAGTTAGTAAATATATCTTATCTATAAAAAGATGTACCATTTTGAGGCTAGATAAAAATATAATGTATAATCCTTAGTCGATGCATTCAAAAAGACACACTAAAATATATTGGCCCTAGTAAATAAATCAAACTATATAATCCATTGAAGATGTATTTGGAATTAAATTAAATTAAATTTTACATGATTGATGTTGTTTTAAAATACTATAAAAAAATATATACTAATTTGAAATTTTTTTTATAAAAAGGAAAAATTGACACAAAAATTGTATCACACTTGGAAGATATAGGTAAAAATGAATTATATCATCCTTGGAAGATGCAGTTGGGATAAAAAAAGATCTATATCAAACCTGGTTGATGTAGTTGAAAAAAATAACTATATCAAACCTAGCCGATGTAGTTAAAAAAACACACTAAACTAGATTAGACATCTATGATGTAATTAAAAATATTTTTCAAGATATGATCACACAAAATAGTATCACATCTGACATATATAGTTGGATGGAAAATAAAATTGGTATAGAAATGTATAGCATTTGGTTGATATAGTTGGTTGAAATGGTAAAGGTAATGGTAAGCTTCACATCAGGTTCATGAGAATGTATTAAATGGATTAGGATCAACATGTAATTATCTTATCTCTAAATATTTGGAAGGAAATAAGGTTAAATGAAGAGAACCTGATTATACTTAATGATATGAGATGTGACCAAATGGATCCACAAACCTAGAAAGATGAGAACATATAACACAATATAAAAGGAGAGGGTTCCAAATCCTTTAGGCTAATAACACAATGAGGTAGCTCTATTTATGTTTATGTTTTATAAATATTCCAATATTTATAATAGTTAATGTAAGAGGGATGGATTAAAAACATATCAAAATGGGAAAGGAACCATTATAGGCAAATTGTGGCCTAAGTTACCTAAGGTGAATCAATGGCAAGCTCAATCAATCCTATAGCCATAATAAGTATAAGTGTATATTATTAAACAAGAATACACACACATTAATCTACTAATAAATAAACAAATTATATATACTAAATTAAAGAGATAGGTGCTAGGGAAAATATATAATATGTGCAAGAAATAAATGCATAAATAATAAGCTACAAAATATTAAACAATGGGATAACATAAATACATAGAGATTTACATGGAAACCCTACAATGTGCAAGGAAAAATAATGGGTAAATGAAATATTAAAAATTATATTATTATCTCAGAAAATCCTTCTCTTTAAAAATTCTCCTCATGTTTGGACTTCTTAATCTTATCTTATAGACAAAGCACCTTCCTAGAATGGCTTACACTTAGCTTAAAAAATACAACTCCAAAAGCTTATAGATAAAAAAATTATATAACTTTGGCCTAGCATCTTAAAAATAAAAAAGGATTATCATGCATTTTATATAAATTAGAATAGAATATGAGAGAGAGAGAGAGAGAGAGAGAGAGAGAGAGAGAGAGAGAGAGAGAGAGAGAGAGAGAGAGAGAGAGAGAGAGAGAGAGAGAGAGAGAGAAACTCTAAGGATGACAAAAAATGTGTCATACTCCACATGGATGCATAATAGTCAATAGTAAAAGTTATCTCCCATATGTACAAATGTAAAAAATGGGAATCTACTTTTGACTAAAGAGACCATCACCATATGCAATCAAAATATGCTTTCAAACTCCACATGTGTGAGAAATTAGTAATAGTGGTCTTTTTCTTCCACTTCACATGTGCATAATAGTCAAAAGTTGATTAATCACCTTTTAACTTTAGATAACACCTATAATCATTGAGCCCCATAGAAATGAACCCAATACCCATTCATGTCAATAAAAAAAGGCACCCATGTGAATTAGTGGATAAATGTGCCCCAAATGTCACCTCATTGGCAAGGATAGTAACTAACACCTCACTAGAATGAATAGTTACTACCACATCACCATCATGAATAATGACTAGAACTTCACCAATATAAATAGTGATTACCGCATCACTAGACCAAATAGTGAAATCACCTACTAAAATTATCCCACTTGAATTTAATATAAAATAATTTATACACGTGTATATTCTACCATCCATATACTTTCATTTATTGATGTTTCCTTCATCACAACTTCAACAAGCTTATAGACATTTTACACCACTCAAACTTCTCGGAATTGACCAAATTTATTAACATATTTGGAGTATTCTATTTGATGTCAATTTATTCAATAAAAATATTGTTGGAAGAAAAATTACTGAGAAGGGGTGGTTGAATTATTCTTCAAAACATTTACACTCTTTACCTTGTCATTCATGAAGTATCATGACAACATAGTAAACTAACAACACAATAAGAACCATGAGCATGAGAGAAGCATATCACATAGAACACTTATCTATGTGGGAAACACTCAAGGGGAATAAAAACCATTAATGATGTAAATGGACTACTATCCTATAAGCTAACCATCAATATGTAGTTAAGCACCAGCTTCACTTGGAACACCAACCCCAACTAGCCAAGAACTAACTTAACTAGGCTTTAACAAGCACCCACTTATAAGGAGGCACCAACCCCATAGATTACTCATTACTAACTTAAAAATATCACACATTTGATCACCTTCATAACCCTTTGTTTCTTATATAAAAAATTATGTTCTCCATCTTCATCTCTTCACATACACCTATCCTTCACAAACTAGTCTCTAGCCTTCTTCACTCAATTAGCCCTCTTCTTGACTAGGTTAAATCATATGACCTTAATAATCATCTATAGTAATCCTATAAAATATTCATTATGGTTTCTCTATACCCTCTTTATGGTTTAAAATACCTCCTTAAGATCTTAAAATTTCTACCTCATTTATTTTAAGACTTGTCTTCACAACCTAGATAATTAGTACTATTTGGCCTTGTTCTTATACTAGGATCTTACTCATACACATCTTGGTCAGACATAAACACTTTAAAATTTATTTTTTAAATTAAATGGGCCTTAGGACATGAAAAAAACATGAAAAAAACATTTCAATATGTTTTTCATAGAATATAAGACCAAAACCCCTTTTAGGTAGTAAGGAGATCTAATTCAATTAAGCCTTCCTTAGCAAAAACTACTCTTTGAACACATTATAAAAATATAATAGTGCTCACACATAAGAAACACATCATATTTAACTTTAATATACCCATAAAAATTTAATATTTGTTCCATGACACCTTTTATCTCCAACTACCACTTGAACCACACCATTAACACTATTCATAATTAGGCTTGTGCATACCCAGAAAGTCTATCTTGAAAAACTGAACCAAAAACACAATATTGTCAAAAAATAATGTAAAAATAATATAAATATAATCCTCATGACCTTATTTTAATCACCATGTGTATAATACCCCACAACTCAAGTCAAAAGTGCTCAAACCCTTCTTTGTAATCTTCCATAAATGAAGAAGAACCTTCTATCAATTCTCAAATAACTAATGTCAATACCATTGAGACTATGTGTCCTTATTCCAAGCCTTCCATTGAATTTATTGAAGAGGACATGATCAATGAAAAAATTATTGTTTGTATCAATGATCTACCTCTCTTTGTCAAAGTATCCATTAATACCACCCTTATTTGTAAATTTCTAGTTGACAAAGGTTCTGGTATTAATTTCATATCCTTATAGCTCATTCAAAAACTTGTTTATAATAAATATTATCTTAAACAAACCTATATTATTTTTCATGGATTTGACAATACTAATCAAAATCCACTTGGTTGTATTTGTCTTTCATTGACCATTAGACCTAAGACTATTAAAACCATGCTTATGGTACTTAATATTCCTTTATCTTATAACATTATTCTTGGTCATGCATGGACTCATCGGATGTGGGCCATCACCTCTTCTGGTAGTTAGTGTATTAAATTCTTACATAATGATAAATGTTATAAACATGAAGCTAATCCCAACCCATGGAGCATCTAGCTTCCCAATCCTAAGCCTCAATATCAAATTGTAGCACACTTGTAATATCAATAAGTTACCTCCATATATTTTAGATTGGCTTCTTCCTTTTATCTTACCTAGAGATCATATTGTTCTTATCATGGATAAGATTACCAATATTCCCCCTCCATGCAAAGCTCATGATCTATCTTTACCTAAAAATACCTTCACTTACAATGATTTTTGAGTGGATAAATTATTCCAAGATCCTCTTACCATGTCCCCTCATACATATAAAAACATTAGGATTTTACCTTTTGAAACTCCCTTCAATTCTCAAGTATATAGGATTTCCCCCACATATGATGACAACTATATCATGGCCCAAGCTCACTCTCGAGACTTAGATGTCCAACACTATCAAAATATTTTATCCCAAATTCATGCCTTCAACTAAGATGTACATACCATATCTACACATCATGACTTAGATCCTAAATTTCATGTACCTCCTACCAATTCTCCATGTATCGATACTCCTTGGGTGGTAGAAAAAATTACACCTTCTAAACCTACGGTCACTCTTACATCTTCTCTACCTCCTTTATATCATATCATTTCTTTAGATTCTTCTCCCACCATCAAATCTATCAACAAACCATCTCTTTAGATCCATCCTCTTCATCTACTTCCAAAATTATGCTTGAGGACAAGGCAACCAATGTCTGTCAAATTCATTATGAGTATGATAACCATGGAAATCAGATTTTAAACCTTGAAGTAGATGTTAAATATTATGGTCCTCTTCTTACCTTACCTAGTGATGAAGCTATTATTGAGTTACCTCATGCTCAAGAACCTCAATTTCTTAGGCAACATCATCAACTTCAAATTTTCAAAACTAAAAATCCTTGCTTCAACAACTTTGTCATTAGTATTTATCCTCAAACAAATCCAATTTTAACCTTACATAATGCACCTTACCACTTTCAAGATGACAATTCCATGCTTATCAAAGAGATAACATGTATCAAATATGGTAATCCATTTTCTCCTCGACCAATCATAGTTTCTCAAGAACTCTCACCATCTAAGTATGGCAACTTTAGCTTATTCTTTGATAATTATCAAGATGCACCCGCTTGGTCATACCAATACATTCTTGACATTGACCTTATTATTTTGGTTTATTTCATCATCACTTAGCTTGATGCTAAGCAAGTGCATTAAAATTAATCAAAATTCCCATGTAAAGTCATTAATCTATGTCATAATGAAATCATTAAACTTCTAAATGCTAAATTCATTAAACTAGTGGATTATTCTAAATGGGTTTCTAACATTATTCCTATTTGGAATAAGGTCACTATAGTCATTTACATTTGTATTGATTTCTACAACCTTATTCTTGCTTGTCCTAAGGATAACTTCCCCTTACCTTCAATATATTCCATCATCAATTCCATAGTTGGTTATGAAATATTGTCCCTTATGGATGGCTTCTTAGGATATAATTAGATTCACATCACTCTTGAGGACCAACATAACACTACTTTCACCACAGAATAGAGCTTTTATTTTTATGTCAAAATGACCCTTTGAGTTAAAAATTTTAAAGCTAATTATCAAAATTCCATGAGTCACATCTTTCATGGTCTCATCCACAAAATTGTTAAAACTTATGTGGATGATCTTATTGCTAAGTCTAAACATTGTATGAATCATATTTTTTATCTTGCTATTATCTTTGATCATCTCCTTAAATATATAGACACAATCCTTTCAAATGTCTCTTTGGAGTCACATCTGGTAAATTAATAGGATTATTGGTCTCTCTCTTTGGAATTTATGTTGATCCAACCAAAATTAGTGCTATTGTTAACATGCCCATTGCTTGATCTATTCTTGATATTCAAACTTATTTAACAAACTTAGGGCAATTAGATGATTTGTCCCTAAAATGGCTTATCGCATTCACTCCATCAATTCCCTTCTCAATAAATTTACATCTTTAGAATGGATGGATCCATGTCAAAAATCCTTTGATAATATGAAAGAGGAATTGCTTCATCCACCTATGCTTCATCCTCCTTCCAATGATAAATCATTAATTCTCTATACTTATTCCACACCTATTTTAGTTGGGGCAATGCTTGCCCAACAAGATGATGTAGGATGCGAGTATGTTATTTAATACATTAGTTGAGGCATCATTTATTATGAGACATTTTATACCAAAGTTGAGTGTGATTTCCTTGTTATCTATTTTATGACTAAAAATCTTCATCATTATATGTTATACCAAACTACTTATGTCATTATTCATTCTGACCCACTTTGTTATTTCTTCTGGAAATCCTTTCTTCCTAGAGATAGAATTGGTAAATGGATGGTATTACTTATGGAATTTTATCTATGCATCATCACATAAAAATTTATCAAAGGGTAAGCCATAGTTGACCAACTTGCCATAGCTCCCATTTTAGACATTTTTTCACTTCAAAATGACTTTCTTGATAATAATATCCTTTAAATTAAAGGTCTTAATCAATATATATCCCTTAAATACTATTTTCATATCTTTACTACTGATCTTGAAACTAATGAACATGAAAAGTCTTCCACTCCATCTACTACTACTAAACCAAAGGTAGTTACTAAGGAGCTCCCTAAAATCATTGTTGAATTGCATGAGGATATATGGACCCTTCACTTTGATGGTGTTAAATGCCTTCAAGTAATTGGGGTTGGTTGAATTATCAAAAATCATCTTGGTATGATTATTCATTTATCCTTTCATCTCACTTTTGATGTCACCAATAATATGGCTGAATACGAAGCTCTTATCTTAGGCATGAGAATACTCTTGATCTTGACATCTAATATCTTCATGATTTAGGAGATTCTCAACTCATTTATCATCAAGTTAATGGTTATTATAAATTTAAAAGTGAGAACCTTATCACATATCATCAAATTATAACCACTCTTATGGAGGACTTTAACTCTTTCACTATCGAGCCTATTCCTCAAGACCAAAATTCCATTGTCAATTCTATTGCCTCTTCAGCTTCTCTATTTCATCCTCATTAAGTTCTTACTGATCCTTCCTTTATTATATGAATTAGAAAATATCCATCATCTACCTAACCACCTGATTCACTTATCTATAACATTGAGGCTATGACCATTTGACAAAGCCCATGGTACTAAAATATCATTCAATAATTAGAACATCAAACTTATCCTCCTGGTCTAGATTCTCATGAAAAGACAAACATTCATAAACAAGCTTTCAAGTATATATTTTGACACAACATACTTTATTATCATAATGTCAAAGGTAATTTACTCCATTATGAGGTCTCTCCTCTTCTTGAACAAGCACATGGGGGTATTTATGGTGGTCACTTTAGCAAATATGCTACAACATGTAAATGCTTATGTATGGGTTACTTTTGGCCTACTCTTGAAAATAATGCAATTGAATATGATAAGAAGTGAAATATTTGTTAGCTTCATGATGATGTTATCCATTCACCTCCTATTGAGATTCAAACTATTGAATCTCCATGGCCAATTTACGCATGGGGTTTTGATCTCATTTGTAAACTTCCTCATTTCCAAGATGGGCACGTCTTTATCATCACTGCTACTAAGTACTTTACCAAGTTGGTAGAAGACATGCCCTTTGTTAATGTTATTGGTCCTAACATATCCAAATTATTTATTGCTTTGGTGTTCCTCATACCATCATTTTAGATAATGGTGGTAACTTCAAAAATAAACATGTCAAATAACTTTGTACTAAATTTAAAATCAATCATAGGTTTTCTATGCCTTATCATCCATAATGTAATGGTTAAGTTGAGGCCACCAATAAAATTATTAACAAAATTCTTCAAAAAATAATTCATGAGACCTACATAGATTGTCATCTTCATCTTTACCCTACACATTGGGCCTATTAGACTAGCATACACACTGCCACTGGGTAACTCTATTTTCACTAGTCTATGTTTTTGAGTCCATTCTTCCTCTCAAAGTTGAGTTTCATTCTCTTTGTATATCTCTTCATGTTATTATTATTGATGACCAATTACATGAAGATCACCTTCATTCCCTTGATCTTCTTGATGAATTTCATCTTTCTGCTTTGTAACATAACCACCAATACAAAGCTCATATTGTTAGATAACATAACAAACATGTTAAAGTATGTACTTTTAATATTGGTGATCTTGTCCTTAAACTAGACTACACCCATAACAAATAATGTAAATATGCCCTAAAATGGTGAGGCCCATATTTGGTTAAAGACATCCTTGTTCTAAGCACTTATCACCTTCAAACTAATAAAGGCCATGTTTTCAAAGAACCTACCAATGCCCAATTCCTTAAAAAATACATTTCCTAATCATTTCTTTCTTTTCATTATTTCTATCTATATATTTCTAACATCTTTTTGTAGGTTACTTAAGCACGAGTTTCTCCATCTACATTAGTTTCCTCCTTTTTATAAGCCTTTAATCCTCCCTTTTGTTCTTTTCATTTCTTGATGTACTATAGTCTTCTTTATCTTCTTGCATTTTTCTTGTTTTTTCACCCCTTGGGTATTGATTTTGTAATTTTATTTATAATACCATGGATAGGACCCAACATCACTCACAAAACTGCAATCTTTTAATCCATTTCTCTTTCATTGTTGTTACTTGCGAATGTTGTTTTGATATCCTTTAGGTTTTTTATTTTGGTGAGTTGAATTATAATAAGTCTCCCTCATCTTACTTCTTTCTTGCTTATCAGGACCCTCATGGGTTTCTTTTTTATCAGTTTCTTTGTAAGACCACGGATAGGACCCAAACCCTCCTCATAAAATTACCATCTTTTCATGTTCTTTGTGATCCTTATTTTTATACTTTAGCTTTTGATTCTTTTTAGTAGATGGAATCTACAAAACAATATATTTTAGCATATTTTTCCTCCATTTCCCTCATTATTATTATAAGGAATCACACCTTTTTTATCATTTTATTCCTCTTTTTTCCCTTTGTCACATTTTTTGTAATTTGAAGTAATTTAAATTATTTCATGTGTCATCTCCTCTTTATTTCCCCTTCTTTTCACTCTATATTGGATAAAACAAGGTTGAGGTCAAGACAAAACTTTTATTTCACCTATATTTATGAGACTCTTAGACCCCATGCTCTGTGAAGTTCTCTCTCTTAGAAACCTTGTCCCAAAGTTTTCAAATGAAAGTCATCTTTCACACCCATGTTTGGTTTTCCAAATCTGTATGGAGGAGGAATATAAAAAGTTATCTAGAAATTTAAAATCCAAATCAGTTGAAACAAAAGGCAATTATATTTGAAAAAGGCAACATACAAATTTCAAAAGTCAAATTCACACCAAAATATGTGATTTCAAACACATCTCATATCTCTAATCAAAGCTCAAACTCCATAGTCAGCTTCACATTAATCTAAAGTACTTTAAGGTGTGGTAGGCTAGTAGATTGGAATAGGGGAATTCAAAAACTCTTTGGTGCTACCTATTTTCTCATGCAAGTACCCAATATTCATAGTAGATTGATGACTCTATAAGGGGTCCTAAATAATGGGGAACACATCATGGGGAGGTAGGTCCATTTTATTTTTCATGCATATAGCCTTCATGGGATGATCTATATACTCCATTTGTTAATCTAAGACTTGTGTGGATAAGACAAATTCTTCATAGTTCTTAGGGTCAAAAATCCTCTTTTTTTGACAAACCTAATATGAGTGTCTTGACTTCGATAAAGAGTTCCTCTACCTTGGGTTTTCCTTCATTCTCCTCTCCACCCATTTCATTTTCCCCCCTTGATAGAAAAATTGTGATTCTAAATTTGTTTTCCCTCTTTTTTTAATTCCTTCTTCATTTATTAAAAAAATAATAGCATTAATTTGTTTTAGTTTTACCTATCCTTAGAAGTGAAACAACATGTTTAAGCAACTACGGATCATTTTTTTTACACCATCGATCTACACTTCTAAACTTACTTTACTTTCCTTTTCCCATTTATCATGATTTTTATATCTTTCTATTATGGACACATGAGTTTGTACCCTTTTTCCATTATTGAGTGAGATGTATATTGTTACTACTTACTCATGAATTGTTTTTCCTATTTCATGCACCTTTTTCCATTATAGAGGGAGATATGGAATGTTATTACTCGCTCATCAATTTTATTTTACTATTTTATTTTTTTTCTTTTACCATTGATTTGTCTTACTTATCATTCCTCTTTGAACATGTATCCTTATTTTGGTAAGTTTATATTTCTTACTTTAGGATAGCATGCTTAAGTTTTTTGATCTTTAGTAGCCTTGGATTTTTGGTTACCTAATTTACTCTTGTTTTTGACTTGGTCATTTGGTCTAACATAGAACTTGTCACCCCAACTTTCCAAATTTCCCAAGTATATCCCATCCTCATAGAACTATCTATCTTGGCTTTTATTGCATTTATTTGTTTTTGATCATTAGTTTAGTATTCTTGGGTTTGTCTAAATTAGTCTCTGCACCCTACATAATCAAAACTAACAACATAAAAAACATTCATCCCATAATAAAGGTAAGTCAAGGTTACACATCATTTAATTTTTAGCTATTTAATTTTTAATTACTTACTTTTTAGATTAGTTTCCATTTCAATCATTTAATTTTATTTATTTTATGCTTTTTAAATACTATAATTCTTTTTAGCTTCAACATTGTGTGTGTCCTTATGTTCTTTCTCAAAGCACCATTCCTTATTACACCTTAGTGACACATGATGAGATTCAAGTGGGGAATATGTATACACATAATATTTTCAACTTTTATCAAATAATGATTCTTTACATCTTGAAAGAATGTGTCAAGACTCAATCTCTCTAAGTGCATGCCTTAAGGGGTGTACTGAGAAAGGGGTGGGTAGATGTTTGGATCTTTATAGGATTTTTGTCCCTTCTTTCCACATTATTACTAGTAAATCTAGTTCTTAAAACCTTTTCCTAAGTTGTTTGTCCTCCCTTGCATAGTCTTCTAGTCTTTTTCCTCTTTCTATCCTTCATTTCCTTAATTCACACCCTTTTGACTTGTTCAAAAAACTAGGTCGATGTGGTCAACCTAGTATAATTTAGGGATATTTTAGCTCTTCTGGTTTGTTCACCTCCTAACCAACTTAGCACAGACCAAGTGAGTTAGCCTAAAAATGTGATAGGTCAACCAGGTTGACTTAGCACAGCCAACATATCTAGATGATTTTAGGGTAATTTTCACCAATAAATACAAGATAATTTCAATCATTATTTAGAGATTCAATCAAGGGTTATTATTTGCTCATGCTTCCTAATAATATGCTCTTTCACCATCCTACTTAAGGGGACTTCGCTTAGGTTTCTTATTTTCAAGAATATAGTCTTGTGGATAGGTTTTGGATGCTTTCGCCTAACAAATTTATCCTTATGATCCACAATAACATCTTTTAAAGCCCCATTAGCCAAGGGAGAGATTAAGTCTAGATGGGTTCACATTTAGGTAAGTATATTCTAACATTGTTTTCCTCTCTTTTAGTAGATATAAGTAGCATAAGTATTGTCTTGAATAATAGTACTCTTAATATTTCATGTATAAGGGTATTACTCATACTTTATTTAAGGTTCCATATATATGTTTTGATTGATTTTCTTTGCTATCCCCCCACTTTGTGCCACAAGCTTTGGTGAGAACTAGATTATACTTACTTTTCTTGTTATTAGATTAGTGAAATATTAAATCATAGGATTCTTTTAGGGTTGTTACATGATTGTGTTAGACTGTAGGCTTTGGAATCCCTATCTCACATGGTGTGTTGTGATAAGTGATCCCCTAATCAGGTCTAGCAAATCCTCACGTTGGTCATGCTCCTACTTAATAATTGTATGACCCCAATTGGAAGTGTAGGTGTGCTCTATCCCATCTGATCTAGGATTGATCTATGGACATGATGCATTTATGATTGTATATAAATAAAATTTTGAATAGTGATAAGTTTGCAATTGATAAGGTAGATCAAGTCAAGGAGAAGGATAAAGAATACAAGAAAACATTAAAAGACTAATAAAACAACCTAATGTTATAAGGTATATTAATTCATTCAATGATTAATGTTTTTCATTAAATCAATTTAGTCATAGAGAAAGAGAGTGTAGAAGACCCTCTAAAAATGAATATGCTTGGGATTATGAAAGGAATCATCTATCAAGAGGTATGAATGAGGTTTTTTTCTATATTTGTCAAAATGTGAGACACATTTCAAGATTCTTTCCTAATAGAGTTATAAGGCCATCAAGTAAAAACAAGAGGTTTAAATCCCCTAGAGTACAATAGAGAATGAAAATGAATGTTTGGAAACAAAAGATAGTAAAGGTACGTCATGATTAGTCTATAGGATTAGGTGGATTTTTTGTTATGGTAGAGCATACTTCAAATGTGAAATAAAGCTAGGAATGTTTGTTATCAACTCATATTATTGATCAAATAGTTGATGAAGAAGTCAAGCCTAAGGTACCAATCAAGTCTAAGAAGATCTTGAAGTATATTTAGTCTTATGAAAGCATGAAGATCTAGGAATATCTTAAGTTTGTCTTGTTTTAGTGTCCTATGTAAATGGGTGACTATATTAGGCTTCATGGAGACACTCTTCAATCAGCAGAAGCATGATGGATGATTGGTTTGAGGGGGAGTTATTTAGTTTGTTCATAATTTATAAGTGTAGTTGTTGAAAATCATAGAAAGGTTTCTTATAATAGTTCTCAAATAGGGAGAATGATTGATTCCAAAAGTTGTAGTACATATGACCCTTTATCATTAATGTCAAAGGGGGAGAACGTTCAAATAAGGAGATTGACTAGATTAGGGGAGATGAGAGTGATCATATTGAATAATGTGTTGGCATCAATGAAAAAAGAAGATTTTGTTGAGAAGTCTTATCATTGATGTCAAATTTGATGCCATTGATGTTAAGGTGCATATTTTGAAGATGCATGGTGAGTGGTATTTGAGGTATGATCCTGTGTGCTTAATGTGATAGGGAAGCCATGTGACAAGGGAGAATTTGAAGGAAAGAGAGAATTTGAAGGAAAATTAATATATCTTATATTGGTTAATGTCAAGATTGATGTCAAGGTTTAATTTAGATTGAAGTTTTCAATGGTGTCACAAAGAGGTATGATGGTCAAGTGAGATTTGAAGCATTGTGATGAGATTATAGGTATACATGAGGTCATAAGAAAATTTTAATCAAAAAGAGATTATTTAAATATTGTGAGAGTGATATATGAATAGCTTTCTTGTTTAATATAATTGAGGTAAGCATGTTTGATTACTAATTCTTGAGTACAAGGTGTCTTGAACAAGCCTAGTCATAGCAATCATAGTCATATAAAGAGCATGTGTATGGTGAGCATGAATATGTATATGAATAGGCATGTGTAGGGGTATCACATTATTTGAGAATCATGTAAGGCATTTGAGAAATATGTAGAGGAATCAAGGAGAGTTTTAAGGTGAGCCTATAGGGTAAAACCTTCAGTTCAAATTTGTAACTAGACCAATTTTAGACCCTACTTGACATAATGAGATATCATGAACTATTTTCAAAGTATATGATGGATGTATGGGTGTTTTTAAGTATGGTAGAGGTTTTATAGCATGAGAGTGATATTTTTGGCATGACATTGAAGTGTTGAGTGCATGGTAAGAAGCATGAAGGTTAGTTTTAAGGCCTAATGTGGTTTATAACTCAAGGTCTAAGTGAGTAAAGAGAGAGTGTGTAGAATAATGATGGGTCATGATAATATTTCACATTATTTAAGATTGTGTAATAATTTAAATTATTTATGTATGTTATTTCAAGTTTTTTCATGTAGTTTGAGGTCTTAATATGAAGGATAACACATGGAAAGTTGTTTAGAGGTCTCTCGAGTGCACATAATAAAGGGTTCTCAACTCGAGAAGGATTTTATTATGATAATTAGATCATAAATCCTTTTAATAGTAACATAATATATTCATGATATATGGTTAAGGTTACTAGATCAAAATTATAGGCATTATGTTTTGGATTAAGAGATTATATTTTATTAAATATTTTATTAACAATCATTAATAGTGGAAGTATGTTTAAACCCTCTTAGAACCCTAATAGTGACTCGATGTTTAAGATATGATTTAAAGTAATTAGGATGGTTTTAAATGAATATTAAAGTGCTTGTATATTATATTGAACTCTCCCAAGTACTTCTAGGTGGTGTTGGTTAGAGAGAGGAGAGATAAAATATGAAGATATAGGTTTATTTCTAAAGAAGTTGTAGTTGTAAAATGTTGTATTGGACAAAATTAAAAAATTGATGAAGGTTGAATCATAGTGGATGTACTTGGTGGTTTTTATATTATTTATATTTCTCAAGTGTGCTAAACTAATCATCCAAGTTAGTCAGTCACTAAACAGGCCTAATGGTGCAAATAGTAAGAAATCCAAGCAATAGTTAAAAGAGAATTAAGAATGGGTTATCATGATAGAGTGATGAAACCAAGTGCATGTATGTGTTTTTTTATATTGGTATGTCCTATTAATTATTGGTATTAATATTGGAATTTAAATATAGTGGTGAAAATGATGAAGCCAAAATGGCTTATCTAGCTTAGTGAGGTCTGTGTATAGTGAGGTCATAAGATTGGTCTATAAGACCAATATTTGTCATCTAAACATATGATATTTTCTATCTAATAATGGTATATTGATCTGATTGGATCATCTAATTTCATAATAAGATGTTTAAATTAGTCATACAAGTGTTGAGGTACAATGTCATCATGACTGTGATTTAACATAAACTGGAAAATCTAGACAAGAAAGTTGTTGTAATGATTTTGAGGCTCTATGTCATGAGTTGAAGTATATAATGCACATGGTGTTATTTTTTGGGTCTTTTATGTCCAATACATGATTTTTATAAGGTTTTATAGTTAGTGAAAGTGGTTGAAATGTTGAATCCAAAATGTCTTGACTGGTTCTAGTTTGATTGTTTGTACTAAGGTCAAGAGATTGGTCTACAAGACCAATATTTGACATTAGACCTTGTTATTTTTGTATTTGAGAGTAGTATAGAGATGTCAAAAGATATTTTGAAAATATCAGTGGTCATGGGAAGTGTTATTTTAGGTGTTGTAGATCAATTTGTTCATGACTGCATTTTGAGTGTTTTAGTAGTTTTTAGTGGGCTATTTGTAAAGATGTGTTTGATTCCTTTTGCCTTTATTTGTGAATCCTAAAGCACATGACTTTATATAGGTTCATAGGCCTAATTGTGAATAGTAATAATGGTTTTCTTCAAGTTGTGGTTGGAGATAGAAAGTGTCATGAACCTAAGATGAACATAATAGGGGTATATTTGAGTAGTATATGAAGTGTTCATACCATGTGTGGAGTTTAAATGTGTTCCAAAGAAGGTAAAGTGTAACATGTCCTAAATTAGACCTAATGAAATTAGGTCTCCATGATATCTAAAAGTGAGATGAGTTCTAATAGAGTTATGAAATACCAAAAGGGAATTAAAATTCATGTGAATCATGTTTATGAGATGTATTAGGACCTACCCCATTGTTGACCTAATAGGTTAAAGATGAGTTGATGACTAAGTAGCATACAAAAAAATAATGATATATATACAAGGTAATTTTAGGCCTATTGGTAGACGTATGTGAGTATGCATATGAGATATCACATTATGAGTAGAAATAGGTATTGAAGACCAATAGAGGAGTATAGAGGATATATAATTAATATTTGAAAGTGTGTCTACATATGAATATCAAGGTCATATAACCTAATCAGTCTTGAAGAGACCTAATTAATTGAAGAGGCCTAGAAGGAAATTTGAGAGGGATAAGAGTGTGAAGAGATAAATAGGTGGTCATCATCAGTTGGTTGAGAAATAAGGTGTTGTAAAGGTGATAAAAATAATTAGGTGACTAATTTGGGGTTGAGTTATCTAGGGGGTTGGTGCCTCCTTGCAATTTGGTACTTTCTAAATCATAGTCAAGTAGGTGTTTAACTAGTTGGACTTAGTGCTCCATGTGAAGTTGGTGTTTCACTAAAATTGGTTTTGGTCTTATAGTATTGTAGTCCATTTATAGATATTTATGGGTTTTCTTTCCCTTGAGGGTTTCACATATATATGATGTATTCTTTTGTTTCATGATTATGTAGATAAGTGTTTATGCTTGCTAGATCTATATGTTTACTTGAATGATTCATGATTGCTTAAAGTGAACTTAAAGAGAAAGATTTTGAATACTAATTCATCCCCACCCCCCCCCCCCCCAACTCTCATTCATTATTATTCCAACAAATATGAATAAAGAAACTTCAAATTAATTAACATAGAAAGGGAACCATAAATAATAAACACATTTGCATGATAACCAATTTCTTGATTTCTTCCTATATATTCATTCAAAACTCTAACCTTTTGAAAAGAGGGTTATACATGTATATATAGATCTTGGGGATAGGGTCGCCTCATCCTCCAAGTTTAGAAAAATTTGTTTACATCTTAATAAACTCTAAGATAAGTCTCGATTACATGTTTATAATTTATAGATATCTCAGTCATGCAATGTGTGCATGACGACGAAAATGATTAGTTAATTACAAAATATATGCATCAAAGACTTAACTATTTAGTTATAACCATTACATGTAAAATTGGCACAAAATTAGCTTCATGATAAATTGGATCTTGATTAACTTGTCTCAAAAGGTTTGATGGAACTATGGTAGTAATTAGATGTGTACTATTTGATTGGGTTGTTTTTTAAATGGGAACTATAGTATGAGGTGGAACTGATGTGGTTGTATTTACTAGCATTATAGCTAGAGTTGATGTAGTATAATTGGTAGGTGGCCTTTGTTTTGTTTCCCTCTTTTTAGCATCTACGTCTTGATAATTTGTGTACACCTTAGTATATTGTGCTCAAATTAGGTTCATATCTAGGAGGTGTGGCTTAGTTACCCTACTCTTTTGTTCTATCAACTTGGCATGTTCCATCTTGGTGGGTCTTAAGCCAACCCAAAAGATTTACACTTATGCCATCTTCTTAGTTGCACTCAATTTGGCATTAATGTATTTTAAGCTAAAACCTTATAGACTCTACTTGAAGCTATTAAAGGCTTGTTTAACCATTTGATCAAATGCATCCTGAGTCACCAACTTACCTCTGTTATCTTGAATTATAGTCAATTCTAATTCTATCAAAATTTATTCAGCCTACTATTGAAATATTTGGCCTCACAGGCCAAATGTCAATCTCTAACATCAAAAACTTTTGGTGAAAACCATCCTAGCCTACTTATGGTGATATATTACATGACCATGTCCTTATTGGTCCTATTTTAAACTTTGGTAGTATTGATGAGAAGTGTCATTGATGTGTTTAGGTTTCCTTGTATATCCATTATGGCATGGCTATCTTGAGTAATTTGGTGAGGTGACAGTAGTTATAGTGACCTTAGAGTGAGAGATAAGTATGTCAAGATGTCTCATGAAGGTTTAATGGTGTTTTGATATCATTATTCATAACTCAGTCATTCAAGTAGTTTCAAGTTGTCATAAACACCCCTTAATCCATCAATCACCTAATATAGGCCTTTATACTTTATAAAATCTAGAAGAAGGGGAAATTTTTAATGGAAATTACATAATAATAGGTCTTGAAGAAGTCCCATTTTAATCTCTAGTTATGACTTATGTGTTTCATAACTTTAAATGACCTTTAAAATATCCTACACGTTTCCCACTTGCCAAATGGGCCCCATGTGCCAAAAAATGTCTCTCCCACTTCCCCCTAATGTATCTTCTATTTTAAAGGGTCAATGAATTCATTTACCCTCTCATTTCACCCTACAATCGAGAGTAAAAGCTTGAAATGGGGAAGAACTTAGAAAAATAGAGTTTTCAACCATTTTCTATAGATATACGAACTAGTAAGAACTTGTATATATAGTGGAGGTCAATATTTTAAAGGTGGATACATGGTAGGTGTTTCATTAGAGTTTGATGGAAAAAGGATATTAGATAGACTCAAAACCAATACTTATACACCAACAAGCTTTGTTGTAAACCAAGACAACCCCTCAAGTTTGTAGATAGTATAGATTGGAGAGAGAATATCATGGTATAAAATAGTAGGGAAAGGAATAGGATATATTGACCTTCTAATTGATGTCATTTTTATAATAATCCATGCCCTGTACTTTATGAACAATCATTAACATGGAAAAATACTCCTAATTCATTCTTCACTCACGCAAGTTATTAGTTTTCCTTGTTTTCTCCTCTCTTGAGCATGGTTATATATAAATGAAAGGTAATAAATATTTCCAAGAGTATGATATACCTTCCAACACCATCTTTCATCCTCATATCATATGTGTGATCTTAGGGAAGCAAGAGATCCTCATTGTAAGTAGATTATAAAAGGCAAATATGTTTTCTCAGTGCTTTGGGGTTCCCATCTAGTTGGAGGTACACTGGTGAAGTTTCAACAAGTTCCATACATCCTCTTGAGAATCTTAAATATTCATTCACTAACTTCATGAGTTAAAGTATGCATTTCATTATGTTGACTTAATCATGATAAAACGCAATAAGTAGGAAGAACACAGAGGTATGAATCTTGCATAAGAGTTTTATGGTCATCTCAAAATTTTACATATTTCTACAAGATGATAAAGGACTTACATAGTCCCATGGATTTTTTTAGTACATTGAGGATGTGTGGGAAGGAGATATACCTAGGATCCACTAATGAAAAAGTTTAAGAGTGTTATTTCCACCCATAGGTCTACAAACCTATAAGTGGATGTTAGTAACTTTCAAAACAAATTTATATTGTGTAGAGATTAAATAGAGTCTTATATATATATATATACATATATATATATATATAGATATATACACACACATATTAATATAACCTTGAGTAGCTACATAATGTTATAATTAAGACCATGTGAGGATGACTGAACCTCAATTCTAGACAAAACACTCAAGAAGCATTCAAAGCCTTCTTAGACATAGTAAAATGCTAAGAATTTGACCAAATAGGGTTAAAGTTTGAAATATATCAATGATAATCATTAATATGCATGATAATACATGGAAATAGAGAGTCAAGGTCAAACATACTCTAAATGCATCAAGTTCACCTTAAATTCAAGTAAGCTCAATTAAACCCCTTGAACATACTCAAGAATATGATGACAGACTTAAGGGATATTGATAAGATATTTGAATGTTTTTGAAGATATAAAATAGTTTAAAGAGATGATGATTGGTCCTCACATGGTTAATATCATTACAAGGTCCAACAGAAAAGTCTCTTACACCCACAACATAGTCATAATCTAAGATCACTACCTATAACAATCTCATGTGACAGGGGTTTGAGAAGAATGATATTGTACTATGAAACCAAAATCAGGTCTAAAGAACACTTGAATTAGGCGCAATATGGTCAATCATCTAAATTTACATGCTCATCAACCCTCATACACTAAAATAGGTAGTTGGTGTAATAATTAATGGAAAGAATTAATATTTAGTCTAGATGATCACTTATAGTAGTCATGATTGCTATCTCAAGATGCAAGGTGCCTAGGTGCTTTAATAAGTCCATGTAATTAATATGGAAGGTCACTAAGTGAGTATAATCCACTAGGAAAAGATTATAGTGAAACCTAATAAAATTCCAACCATGGAAAGTGAGTTTGAATACCAAATAGTAGTCAATGTTTCTTTGGTTAGTAGAAACTAAGGTATGTTTGAGAAGTTTAAGGTATTGTGTATTCTTGCTCTCAATCAACCTCATATCTAGAGTGGTACCTATCCAAGTTAAATATGATTTATCAAGTACTAATAATAATCCTAAGGCCATTCTTGTATCTTGAAATCAGTCCCAAGCCTCTCCTTTGTCTATATAGAGGTCTGACTATCACCTACAATAAGCACCAAAGAAGAATTTTAATCAGTGGATAAGGGAGTATATTTAAGGATAAGCCTATGAAAAAGAAGACTCATGATGAGTTATAAATAATATACTAATACTAAGTGGACATCATGCATTATCTTAAGATATTGACCTCATGTGACACACTTGGACTGTCACAGTTTATATAGTAGAATTAAAGCCTCTTGACAGTTGACTTGTTTAAGGGAGATAAAGGATTATTTCAATGTGGACGTGTAATTTTAAGGTCATATTATTTGTGAGACACTACTCAAGTTGACCTCAAATCACTACTAAAGAGAGTAAAATCCATACACATAGGTCCAAACAGACCTAAGTGTCATACATAGCAAAATTATAGTTAAAGAGAAAGTTGGATATGATGAGATTGTGTTGTCATATGAAGATTGGGTTATTGAAAGGACTTGGTTATAAAGTGTTTTACACCATAAAATCATCAATAGGAGTTAAAAATCCATCACCATATGGTGCAATGGTTGGTATAACTTACTCATAATCCTTTATGAATGCCAAAACACTCATACTTATAGTCCTAGAAGTGTTACTTATAAGTAGACAGTTGAAGTAGAGAAACAAAGTTGGATTTTGGGAATCCAAAGGTAGTTTGAAGGGAGAGAAACATATGTTAATGGGATTATATTATGATCTTAAATTCACTCCAAACAATTATAGTTCACTTAGACCTTAAAAACTCAGTATCAAACCTTTTAGGGCTAAAGTTTATTTTAGGCCTAGAAACCCCACCACCACATTAAGGTAAATTCAAACACTCCCTCAGAAATTTAGACACTAGAAGAAGATTTGAGATGATTAATAAGGTATTATAAAGGAGGTTTCAATCAAATAAGAGCATAAAATGGTCAATTTGAGTCTTGAAGACTAATTCAAAACACACAGTCATAAACAATCATTCAAGACATCTGTTTAAATGCTTGTATCTGCCACCACAAGAGGACTCAAGGAAAATTAAAATAGGAGATTTTATTCATTCCTATGAACTTGAAATCCATATGGTATTGATCTATATTGATGGGCCCACCTTTATAAACAAAGGTTAAAACCATTAACCTATCCAAACTACCTGTAAAAGATTATAGGTCCATTTCCCTATGTACATATCTTGATGCATATTTTTCATGGGAAATCAATCTAGTTAGAGATATTTAATGGGTAAATATACTTAAAATCAATTATAATATTTTTTACTTTAGGGGTCCATACTCTATCAATCATTGCTAAGAGTCTTGGACCTCCAAAACCTCCCTAAATCCCTAGTTAAGACCTGATTGGGAATATTTGAATGAAAGGGTAGTCAAACCCTCATGAATCACATGATAAATACCTATATAATATATAATAATCATATTATCCCTTGACCATGGCACTTAGCCATGCAAATACTATACAAATTTGGTAGAAAATAGTATTTTTTTAGGGTTTTGTGAAATTTTCATGGTATAGAGTTGTTTTGAGAGATGAAAATCATTAGAGTGAAATATTTGACACTTATTTCATCTTCTAAATTAATTATATGCTTAAAATTATGCTTATAAATCCATCTATAACTCTATTATATATAGGATAGGGTGACTTAACCATCTAGTTTAGCAAAATTGTAGGTATTTCTTTCCTAATAAGGCCTATGTTATGGTATAAGGTTGTTTTTTCAATCCTAAAACTCAATCATACATAGATTCTTGAGTTTTTTTAGGTTTCATGGAAACCAACACACACAATCAAGCAATTAGGCCTAATAGGCCTAATTGGCTTACTTGGTCAATAGGAAAGTTGAATAATGGAATAGAGATGATTTTAGTAAGGTAAACACACATTAATTTAACTTGTAATTGATGTTTATATGGTGATCTAGGAACTCCCCATAGCCATAATTGGAGGTGGAGGTAGTTTGAAAGTTTGGTCCACATGCACAAGGACTAGTAAGCTACTCAACTCCCCATGAAGGCCAATTACACCTCAATTACACTTTGGAAATATTATAAGAGGAGCTATGGACTATTTTAGGCATGGATATGCCTTGGTAGAACTCAACTACAGCCTCACCACTTTACTTTAATGCATACTATCTCATTCAAGATCATAAAATTAGAGGCCAATTTACGGAGGGAATTAGAATAATTACTTATAAATAACTATCAATGAGAAAACACATAGAATATGAGAGGCAACACACAACTGTATTCAACTCATTACAAAGGAAATTACAATAAAGAGATCACACTCTTCTTCCACCTCTGTGAGGCTTCCTCCTCAAGGGCTCCAAGTAATCTTCCCACCTAAGTAATCTTCTCTCATAGGTCACAACTAACAACTAACACAAGTTGTTTTTCACCTCATTGTACACCCAGTACAACTGAGTACGAACCGGTACTCCAAGTAGATCTCACCATGATCCTGCTCCTGATGTATTGTTGTCACCTTGATCTTGCTCCCCCATCGATCCTATTCTAACCCTCACATACACACATCCCTGCAGACCAACCTGATCTTACTTATCACATGTAGATCTCCTCCATGATCCTGCAACACCCTACATATCAAACTTGATCTTACATACATGGGGAATCCTACTTGATTCGACCATGGGAAGAACTCTCCAAGCTCCACACTTGGATTCTACAAGTTCAACACTTAACAATATAGCCCATGAGTCTATTATATAGATCTCATGCATACACTAATTTAGACAAGCGGCTCAATGACTCAAACTGGTCTTTATCATGCAAACTATGTGTTCACTTAACTGACTATTCGTCAACAGCAGTTTTGACTGCCACAGGTGACTAACGTCAGTCCCTACCTAACTAAAGGTGACTGATGTCAGCTAATCTCTTACCGATGCTGGTTGCTTCTGCACTTCCCCTGACTAACTTTGGTTGTGGCCTACCGATGCCAGTGACTGCATACACTCAAAAAACCTCCTGTTTGCAATAAGGTTAAGCTTTTAGCTCCACACCCTAACAATATCCCACTTGGAGATAAATAGCTGCACCTGTACCCATACTAGTACTCTATCTAATCTACATCCTGGCTTGTATTCCTCTTCAAGCTCCCACTTGAAGACAACCCACCACACTCCTTATGGTGTTAATCTTGTGCCTGAATTTCTTCATTCTCAGCTTACCATCTTCTGCCATTGCTATACTCCCACTCAATTAGAAACCCCTGTGAGTAACCTGTAATCAACAAACCACTAACCAGATCTGGCCATCTGTTAGTCAAACTCGCTCTGAGAACATCCAACCTTGCTCTGATACCAACTGTTAGGAAACCCTTATCCAACAAAGCACAATTGATTACTTTCTTATAAGCAATTAAACACAAAATTATACCAGAATGATTAAGTAACTAGAAACTTGAGATAGCAAAGAATTTGAGAGATGATACACAATCTTGTATTAAATACTACTAGAAGAAAATACAATAAGGAATATTCCACTTCTTCCTCCACCTCAAAGGCTTGCCACACCTCAAGACCTTCTTCCCTCTCTCTCTTGCTCAACACAACCAACTCAACAACCTGAGTTGCTATCCCGTCCTTGAATGCTTCAGCTGATCTCCTTGACCTTACACCTGTAGATCTCCTTGACCTTGCTTTTTGCTTCAATGCTTTACTTACCTACTTGATTTACAATACATGCCTCATGGGTCTTTAAATAGAATCCCATGCATAAAAAAATAGAACTCTAATTACAATAATTAGACATGTAGCTCGTGACTATAATTAGCCCCTAAACATGCAAACACTTGCTTCACTTAACTGACTATTCATCAACAGTAGTTCTAGAACCACCACAGGTGATCGACATTGGTCCCTATCTATCTGGTGCTGACTAATGTCAGCTGACTATCTACCGATGCTGATTGCCTTCTGCACTGGTCATGACCGACGTCGGTCATGCTATCGATGCTGGTACTTTTGGATCTTCAGCAACCTCTTGTTTCTTTGTGTCTGCAATAGTTGAAGCTTTTAGGCCCACACCCTAACACTATGTTATGGTATAAGGTTTTTTTTTCAATCCTAAAACTCAATCATACATAGATTCTTGAGTTTTTTTAGGTTTCATGGAAACCAACACACATAATCAAGCAATTAGGCCTAATAGGCCTAATTGGCTTACTTGGTCAATAGGAAAGTTGAAGAATGGAATAGAGATGATTTTATTAAGTTAAACACACATTAATTTAACTTTTAATTGGTGTTTATATGGTGATCTAGGAACTCCCCATAGCCATAATTGGAGGTGGAGGTAGTTTGAAAGTTTGGTCCACATGCACAAGGACTAGTAAGCTGCTCAACTCCCCATGAAGGCCAATTACACCTCAATTGCACTTTGGAAATATTATAAGAGGAGCTATGGACTATTTTAGGCATGGATATGCCTTGGTAGAACTCAACTACAGCCTCACCACTTTACTTTAATGCATACTATCTCATTCAAGATCATAAATTTAGAGGCCAATTTACGGAGGGAATTAGAATAATTACTTATAAATGTAGATGAAGTTGAATATGGTCATTGATTACCTCTCATATATAATTACATGTCATATTTACCTCTCTTTCTCTCCTTATTTTATATATATTTAGGCCTTATGGCCTTGAGTTATATCCCTCTTATAGGTATGAGGAAACTCTACCTATTTTTAACTTGTAAATCTACTTGGACTGATCAATAAACTTTTGTAGCACTTTCATGGTGATATCTAGATTGGTTTTAGTTGTTTTAATTTTCACATGTGATTTATTTACCTTCCTTATAGTTTATTGTTCACCTAGATGTCAATAAGGTGTCTTATGTAGGTTATGTGGAATGTAGAAGTGTCGGTGATGGAGTTTGAAGTGTGATACGAATTATAAGAGTTATATGGTAGACCCTCTTGTCATGACATTTTAATATAGTTACCTATTATAGCCTCCAAATGCAAAAAAAATCATAGGAACCCATGAAGATGTTTGTTTATTTACATATTAGTCTACTATTATTGTTAGAAGTTAAAGCTGAGTGAGTGGATAAGCAATATAGGTGCATCACCACCTATTAAACTAGGTTTATTTTATTCACTTATTAACCCTTTTGACCCCAATATTAATAGGTTTTAGTAATTTAACTAAAGTGATGTACCAGGGGATCTATACCCATAACCTAGAGGTTTGGTCTAGTTATAAGGTCACCCACAACATTTAGACCATTCCAATATTAGTCTAAGTTTGAAGTAGGTCTGAACAACCTCCTTTAATAGGGTGAAATTTTTTTACCTAATAGTTTAGGCATGCTCTATGGGATGAGATTCAATCATTAGAAAACTCACTTGCAACCTTGAAGTCATCTTAAGCATCTTCAAGCATCTTTGGAAAGGATTGGAAATTAGTTTTTAAGCTCATAAATATCACCAAATCATCATTGTTGAGGTAAATAAGGTTCTTGGTCATATTCATGTTGTTGTTCATATGTTATATGAGGAGCTACGGAAGCTTATATGGTAAATTTATATCATCCACCTCCCTATCATCCCTACCATAACCGTTATGAGCCTTATGCTACCCTTATCAGCCTTACAATGGACCTTATTACTACTAAAACTATCAACCTTATTTTGAACCTCCTCCACCTCCTTGGAAACCCTCTTATTCTCCTAACCAATCATGGTACCAACGTATTATTCCTTATATTTAGTCTGCACCAAGACGTGAGAATTTGAACTTAGAGATTAAGAAGGTAAGGGAGGAAAGAAATAGGTTATAGGAATGTCTTAGGTAGAAGAAAGAGATTGAATACCAATCCCTTATCCATAAAAAAATTACCCCTAAAAAACAAGATCAATCTACTAGGGTAGGCAATCCATCTCCTTTTCTCACTGCTATGGTCATTAGAGACTTCTTAGTTCACAACTACTTATTTGATGACAAGGCTAGCATTTTATTTATCCCTAAACTAGTGACAGATAATCTAAATTTGGTGTATGATACTACATATAACATTGAATTATAGTGGAATAAGTCTCATATGAGGATATTTGACCTTATTGAAAACCTACAACTCACCCTTTATGCCTACCCCAAGCTTTCAATTACATAAAACATCATTTTTACAGAATTGTTATCTCATTTTTTCCTATGTTTGTCTAGTGATTTTATTGCTAAGATTGAGGGATTATTATCTAGTGACTTGTATTATATGGTATGCAAAATTGGGTATGTTTAGGGTTTAAAATCAGGTCTAGATCACTCTCCATATTTCATATTCAACCTTACACACCAAACACTTGTAGTGCAAATTTCCTTCATCATCCTTCTCCAAATCAACATCTATGTGTCCAAGCCCCCTCCAAGAATCACCTATGACTTCTCAAGAGTATTCAATAAATTCAATGTAGAGGCCTTCATGGGATAAAACACTTGACTATGTGACCCTTACCCTTAAAAAATAAATTCAAGAACAAGGGAAAGGTATGAAGTCTATTTCAAGAGGTTTCTCAAGTTCTCCAAGTATCTCATTAGTCATCCATGTTGTAGACCCTCATGAGCATCAATGTATATCTCAGTATGATAAATAAATTGAATAATGGAAGAAGGATAATCTAGTGCCTAAGGTTGATACTCCTAAGGTATTAAGATGGAATAACACCTTGACAACTATCAAGCAAACTAAGGAAGTTCATTTCTCTCCCATCCTCTCCTCTCTTGAAGAGGAATAAAGTGCAATAATATCATAACTTGAACATCCAAGCATGGGAGATAATTTATCAAGTTCAACCAATGAAGTGGTCATCCTTAAAGAGTCTAATAATATTGTAGATGCTAATGAATTTAAATAACACCTTGATGAGGACACCTCAAGAATTTATGATGAGGAAATCATGATTGGGACCCCAATTCATCATAGTAGATTAGACTTGGAGCATGAAAATAAATTGGATAACATGGAGTAGTCATAGTGGCATGATCATGAATTTAATGAACAAAACCTCAATCAACTTCTCTTCTTGTAAATATCCATGAAGACAAATCACATGAGACCATTGTTCAGGTTGAGGACATTCCAAGTCAGTTGGATGATCATTGGAAGTATCTATACCATGATTTCTTGAATGATATTGAATAACTCAGTATGGTAGATTTGAATGATGGAGTAAGATAGAATATTGAAGTTTCACATAAAAATAAAACTAATGTTTCAAAGATTAGAGAAAGCAGTTCAAACTGAAAAGTATCAAGACAAGAACAAACTTTGCTTGAGTGGGTTGATGAGTTTCCATTCTCCATTGAAGATGAAGATGATCAAGTTTTAGTAGAACATGAAAGTGATCAACATGATGCTTCAAAAAAAATTATAGGAAAGGTAAGAAACTATATTAATTTCCAACTAATCATGAAGAGATATCCTTTTGGGAGGACTTATAGAACTTTTGCTTGAATTTAGATAACCCACCACTACCACAAGAGAATATTGATGAAGATATTATAAATGGTACTATGATAGCTGATCATTTTTAGTATCGTAAGTAGAATGAAGACATTAATTAAAACCTAATAGTTGAGTTTCTAAGACAATAATTGAATGAGATCATGATAAACCATCAATATTTCATGACTAAGGTATAAATCACATTATTCATGCAATGAAGGCAAATTTTGAATGAGTATGATTGGGTTCTTGACTCACCTTGTCAACCCATGCATTTGAAATTAGAACTAAAATTCCTATTTGCTTATTTAACAATCTATGTGCATGCCCACGCCCTTAGATGCAAGTGGAAATTGTCACATAATAAGAAATACTTGGGTAAACTCAAATCAAGATGTGCAAATTAGACTTCATGGTGTGATAGTTACCCAATAAGATTTCCATTTGATCTTAGAGGAAAGAAGTTAGATTCAGGTTAGCTATTTATAGTTTTATTTCCTTGTTTCAATAAGTGGTTCACACATGTTTGTATTTTATTTCCTTAGTTGTTTTGGTGTCTTTGTTATTTTTTTCTTAGGTTTAGGTGTGTTTATTTTGTTGTCTTGTTGTATCTTATCATTTTTCTACAACCTAAGTTGTCATCAAGTATTATTACCATGTTATAGTCATGATGTCATCCTTTAGTCAGTGGGTCCTCTTGACTAGTAGGCTAGTCATCCCCTAGAGTCACCAATGTTTTTTACATTTTTGACCTCATAAGACAAATTTCAAACCCTAACATCAAAACGTTTTGGTGACAACCATCCTAGCCTATTAATGGTGATATCTTACATGACCATGTCTTTATTGTTCCTATTTTGAACCTTGGTAGTACTAATGAGAAGTCTCACTGATGTGTTTAGGTATGCTTGTGTATCCATTGTGTCATGGATACCTTGAGTCATTTGGTGAGGTGAAAATAGTTATATTGACCTTAGAATGAGAGATAAGGGTGTCAATATGTCTCATGAATGTCTAATGGTGTTTTGATGCCATTATTCATATCTTAGTCATTCAAGTACTTTTAATTTGACATAAATACCCATTAAGCCTTTAAGCACCTGATATAGGCCTTTATAATTTATAAAACCTATAAAAATGAGAAATGTTTTAATGGAAATTGCATTATAATAGGTCTTGAAGAAGTCTCATTTTAATCTCTATTCATGACTCATGCATTTCATATCTTTAAAGGTCCCTTAAAAATCTCATACACATCTCCCACTTGAAAAATGGACCCCACATGCCAAAATATGTATTTCCCACTTTGCCCTATCATATTTCCATTTTAAATGGTCAATTAACTCATTTTACCTCTCATTTCACCCTAAAATGGAAATTCAAAGCTTGAAATGTGTAAATAACTCAAAAAATAGAGTTTTTAACCATTTTATACAAATATATAAACTAGTAGAAACTTTTTCATATAGAGGAGGTCAAGATTTTTAAGGTGGATTCATATCAGGTGTTTAATTAGAGTTTCATGGAAAAAATATGCCAAACATACTCAAAACCAATCTCAAACACCAATGATCTTCTTTACAGACCAAGACAGCCATTCAAGTTTGTAGATAGTGTGGATTGGAGAGAAAATATCATGGTATGAAACTGTGGGGAAAGGAAGAAGGTCTCTTGGCCTTCCAATTCATGTAATTTTTATTAAAATCCATTCCCTACACTATATGAACAATAATTAACAAGTTAGGATACTCCCAATGCATTATTAACTCAAGTAGGATATTGATTTTCCTTGTTTTCTCCTCTCCTAAGTGTGGTTATATAGAAATGAAAGTTAAGAGAGATTTCTAAGAGTTTAATCCACCTTCCCACACCATCCTTCATCCTAATCTCACATGTGTGAGCTTAGGGAAACAAGAAATCCTCATTAGAATTACTTTATAGAAGGTAGCTATGTTTTCTTAGTGCCTTGGGGTTCTTAGATAATTAGAGGTATAATGGTGAAGCTTCAAAAAGTTACATACATCCTCTTGAGACTCTTAAATTTTCCTTCACTACATTCATGAGCTAAAGTCTCCATTTTATGATTTTGACCTAATCTTGATCAAACACAGCAAGTAGGTAGAATATAGAGGTCTAAATCTTACATAAGGATTCTTTAGTCACCTCAAAAGTTATGATATTTATAAAATATGATAAATTATTTACATACTCTCATGGATCTATCTAATACATTGAAGATGTATGTGAAAGAGATAGACCTAAGATCCACTAATGGAAACATTTAAGAGTATTTTGTCCACCCACAGGTCTAAAGAACTATCTGTGGATGTTAAAAACTTTAGAATCACATTTACATTGTGTAGAGATATAAAAGAGTCTAATATATATCTATAAATATTTATATAACATTGACTAGTTGTACAAGGTTATAATTAAGACCATGTGAGGATGATTAAACCTCAGTTCTAGACAACATGATTAAGAAGTCTTTAAATCCTTCTAAGACTTAGTTGGCTGCATAAGAGTTTAAACCAAATAGGCTTGAAGGTTGATACATCTTAATGGGATTCATGAAGATGTATGAGAATACATGGAGATAGAGATTCAAGGTCAAACAAACTATAAATTCATCAAGTTCACCTTAAAGGCAAGTAAGCGTAGTTAAACCCCTTAAACATACTCAAGAATATGGTAATAGGATTAAAATATTTTGATCAAATATCTGAAGGTTTGTGAATATCTCAAAAGGTTTTAGGAGATAATTACTTTTGCCTCACAAGGTCAGCATCATTTCAAGGATCAAGAGACAAGTCTCTTATATCCATAACATAATGATAATCTAAGATCACCACCTACATCAATCTCATGTAGTAGGGGTTTGAGAAGAATGGTATTGTACTGTGACACCTAAATCAGGTCTCAAAAACACTTGACCCAGGTGAAATATGGTCAGTCATCTAAATTTCCATGCTTATCAACCCTAATGCATACAAAAAGGTAATTGGTGGACTAATTGATGGATAGGATTGAAACTCTGTCTAGATGACCACCTACAATAGTCATGACTACTATCTCAAGATGAATGTTTCTTGGGTGGTTTAAGAAGTCTATATAGATGAGATACAAGGTCACTAAGTTAATCTAATCCATTAGGCTAAGATTCCAGGTAAACCTAAGAAAACCCCAACCATGGAAAGCAAGTTGGAAGACCAAATAAAAGTCAATGTTTCCTTGGTTAATAGAAACTAAGGTATGTTTGAGGAGTTTAAGGTAATGTGTGTTCTTTCTATTAGTCAACCTCATAACTAGAGTGGTGCCTCTCTAAGTTAAATTTGAGATATCAAGTACTAATGAGAGTCCTAATGCCATTCTTTTATTTTTAAATAACTCCCATGCCTCTCCTTTATCCATACAGAGGTTTGACTATCACCTATAGTAAGTACCAAAGAAGCATTTAAATGAGTGTCTAAGGGAGTCTCTTAAGGGATCAACCTATTAATAATAGTAATCATGATGAGTTATTAATAATATACTAATAATAATTGGATATAATGTATTATATTAATATATTGACCTCATGTGACACACTTAGACTATCTCAGTCCATATAGTAGAATTAAACCCTCTTGATAGTTGACTTGTTTAAGGGAGATCAAGGATTATTTAAAGGAGGATGTGTTAGTTAAAGGTCATATTATTTATGAGACACTAATAAATTTAATCTCAAATCACTATTCAAGAGGGTAAAATACACACACATAGGCCTAGATAGACCTAAGTGTCATACACAGTTAGAATTACATCAAAGAGAAAGTGGGATATGATGGGCCTATGTTATCCTATGAAGACTAAGTTATTGAAAGGAATTGGGTATAAAGTGTTTTACATCATAATATATTGAATAGGATTTAAAAACCCATCATCATATGGTGAAATGGATAGGATAAATTACTTATAATCCCCTACTAGTGCCAAAACACTTAGACTTACAGTCCTAGCAATGTTACTTACAAGTAACCACTTGAAGTAGAGAAATAGAGTTGGAGTTTGGGAATATAGAGGTAGTTACAAGGGAGATAAATACATGATAATGGATTTATATTATGATCTTAAAGTCACTCCAAATAACTATAGGTCACTGAAACCTCTAAAACTTAGTATTAATCCTTTTAGGGCTAAGGCCTATCTTAGGCCTAAAAACCCCACCACCACCTTGGGGTACATTATGATCCTCCTTAATCGAGGTGCACACTATGATAAGGTGTGATATGATTATTTGGTTCTTATAAAGGAGTTTTAAATTAAATAAGATCGTAAAAGGGTCAATTTTTGTCTTGAAGACTAACTCAAAACACATAGTCATAAATAGTTATTCAAGACATTTTTTCAAATGCTTGTATCTCTCACCATAAGAAGACTAATGGAAAATAATCCTAGTGGGTTTTAGGCATGAAAACTCTATTTCTTTAGATAATTTGAAGGGGTTGATGTAATTAAAATGCATGACAATATTTTTTGCTTTGCAGGTTCATACTCTATGAATCATTGTTAAGAGTCCTGGACTCCAAAACCTTTCTAAAACCCTAGTTATG
Source organism: Torreya grandis (assembly GCA_037957365.1). NCBI lineage: Eukaryota > Viridiplantae > Streptophyta > Pinopsida > Cupressales > Taxaceae > Torreya > Torreya grandis. The sequence goes on from JARHVA010008117.1 coordinate 467,278, forward strand.
ACGAATTAGGAATATTTGAAATAAAATAAACTCAAAAACTCATGAATCACTTGATAAACACCTAGATCATCTAGAAGACTCAGAGGATCCCTTGACCATGGTACTTAGTTGTACAAACATTGTATGGATTTGGTAGAAATAGTACTTTTTAAGTGTTTTATGAAATTTATAGGGTAAAAAGTTGTTTTGATAGATTAAAATAATTGGAGGGGAATATTTTACACTTATTTTATCTTATTAATTCATCAGATGCCCAAAATTATGCTTGGAAATTTCTCTAAAACTCTGTTCTATATAGCCAATCTATAGAAATGAAGGACAGGGTGACCTAACCAGTTAGTTTAGCAAAATTACAAGTGCTTCTTTCCCAAGAAGGATTATTTTATGGAATAAGGTGTTGTTTAAGGTCTAAAAATAAATAATACATAGTTTATTGAGGGGTTTTTTAAGGTTTAATGGTATCTAATACACACACAATCAATCAGTTATGCCTAATAGGCTTAATTGACTTACTTGATTAATAGGAAAGTTGAATAATGGCTTAAAGATGCTATTTGGAAGTCCAAGACACATTAAATTAACTTGTAACTTATGCTTAGTGGGATATCTAGGCACTCCCCATAGTAATTAAGGTATGTGGAGAAGTTTCAAAGCTTGGTCCACATGCACAAGGACTAGTATATTGGTTAATGCCTCATGAAGGCCAATTATACCTCAATTGCACTTTTTAAATACTATAATATTAGTTATTTACTAATTTATGCATGGATATTCCTTGGTATAAGTCAAATATATCCTCACTACTTTACCTCAATGCATAGCAGCTCATTCAAGATCATTAATTTTGAGGCTAACGCATGGATGGAGTTAGAATAATTACTTGAAATTATAGATGAAGTTGAATATGGTCATTTATGACCTCTCATATATAACTCCATTCCAAATTTACCTCTCTTTATCTCCTCATTTTCTATATATTTAGGCCTTATGGCCTTAAGTTGTATCCCTCTTCTAGGTATGAGAAAACTCTACCTATTTTGTACTTGTAAACCTACTTAGATTGATCAATTAAATTTTGTAACTCTTTCATGGTGATATATAGTGTAGTTTTACTTGTTTTTTATTTACAGATGTGATGGATTTCCCTCCTTTTTAGGTCTTTGTTCACCTAGATGTCAATAAAGTGTCTTGTGAAAGTTATGTGGAGTGTAGAAGTGTTGGTGATGGAGTTTGAAGTGTGATATGACTCATAAGAGTTTAATGGTAGACCTTCTTATCATGACCTTGTAATTTAGTTACCTATTATATCCTCCACAAGAAACATTTTTACATAGGAAATGATGAAGATTTTTTATTTAGTTGCTTATTAGTCCATGAGTGTTATTATAAGTTCAAGTTGAGTGAGTAGATAAGTAATATAATTGTATCACCACCCCTTAGAGTAGGTTTATTTTATTCACTTATTATCCCTTTTCATCCAAATAATAATAGGTTTTATTAATTTAATTAAAGTTATGTACTAGGGATGTTAGTCCCATAACCTAGAGCTTTAGTCTAGTTATAAGGTCATCCACAACCTTTATACCATTCCAATGGTAGTCCAAGTATGAAGTGGGTCAGAATGACCTCCTTCAACAAGGTGAAACTTGGGTAGCTAACACCTACTTCTCTTACTTGACCAATTGATTCACTAGAGCCTCTAAAGATAATACCCAATCCTAGGATTCATGTGTTCTTATTAATACCAAATTCAAAGCATTTGTTGTCTCTAATGGGGTCATCAAGTCCAAATGGATAAATACCTTATTTGAGGTATATATAATTAATAAATTTATCTTATTTTCATCCTCTTTGTGTATTTTGAATAATCTAGTTATATTATTGACATGAGGAGCCAAACTGACTCTAAAAGAATGAATAAAATCAGGAACCCTGTATATCCTAAGTGCTTCAATTTGTTCATCCTAGTCAATGCCTTAGGGAACTTGAATCACTTGTTGTTACTCTTTGATATTATCTTATTCTTTTTTGAGCTCCTATCTAGCCATTTTGGTCCCTTCATGTATAGCCAAGATTGCTTGTGTATGGGTTTCCATATAGGACTTGAGGTCCTTAATATATGGGGACTTAACCTTTTTTCTATTATTCATCTTTCAAATGGAATAAAATTATTCTCTATCCTTTGTGATCAGATTTATTCCTGATCTATCTTCAATTTTTCTCTTCCTTACTCTCTATACTAATGTAATAGCCTTATCCAACAACAATCTCACCGTTGGTAGTTTTGTTATGTTCAAATTGGACCTCTTAGAGTTTCAGGCTCCTAATTCCTTATCCTAATATATAAAATCAATATTTGAGGCATCTGAGGGTTGAGCATACACTTATGCATGTTCTTCAAGATCAACCTCAGTTTCATTAAAAGGATTGAGCATTGTTGGCCATATGATTTTTGACCAGTCTATGTTTCCAAATTACAGCATTAGATGGACAACAAAGATTGGCTTATTCCTAGTTGCCATTTTGGTTGTTTTTGTAAACATAACAAATTATGGGGGGTGAATTAGTGTTTAAAAACTTTCTTTAAATTAAACATTATAGTAATGGAGAAAGAATCATTCACATGAGCATAACACAAGAAAACACACATATATGAGTGGGAAACCCTCAGAGGGAAGAAAATCTACTATGATCTCTAATAATGTACTACATTAATATAAAAAAATATATAAAATTTTGTTGATCACCAACTCAACTTGGATCACCAAACCAAATAAATTCAATCACCCACTTGATTAGGCTTTATCAAGCACCTACTTGCAAGGGAACATGGACTCCTTAAGTGACTCAACACCAAGTTAGATACCTAATGAATTATGATTAAATTCACACTTATACTCTTTTTTATTGATATATAACTCATTTTATGACCACCTTCTACTAAACCATGAAATATTCTATTCATTTGAATTGCATACTTTCAAATAGGCCTAAACTACCTTGTATATATACTAGTCTCATGATCACACACCATTTGGTCAGTCACACACCTTCAAAATATTATATAAAAAGATAATATGTCTTATTAAAACTTATTAATATTTTTAAATTATAATTTTAACCCATTTTTGTCTTTCATAACTCGATTTGGCCTTATTCCTCCTTTAGGTCTTATGGAGACCTAATTGCATTAGGTATGTCCTCTTGATGCCAAGGCTTGGTCTTGTTGGGCCTAAATATACTAATATAATAATAAAAAAACATTAAATCAATTATAAAATAAAATAAAATTACCTCCTCCATAATTTATTAGACCTGTATCCTTCATTCATACCAAGAAAGATCATTTAGGGCAAACTACCCTCTAAGGCCTATATACCTCAAAAGTATGTCTTGAAAAATGAATCTTAAACACCCTTAATATATTGAAATATTAAAAATGAAACATGTATATATATTATAAATTAACTTTGGATCATCAAAAAAATATTTTATCACTTTCTCTAAAGAGATAAATACTCAACAACATCTCTACAACTTGCTTACTCAGAACTGTCAATTCACCTAAAAAACTAGTCATGATGATTTAGACCTCCAATACCTATCTAGACACATTTAATTAATATTAATGCATAAAAAATGTTATATTATATCTATATACAATCATAATATATAAAATTCATATGGTTTAATGCCAAATATTTGTCTTGCAGACCAATTTCTTCACCCTATGTTTCATAGTCCTATTTGAACCAGACACACCATTTTTCAAAAAACTTTTTCCACTACATACACTGACCTCAAAAGATTATAAAATAATTATCATGACTTAAAAATTCATAAATAATTACTTCATTCACTTTTTTCATCAATATATCATGTAAATACCTTCAAATCTATGTTTTCATCTATGTATGGGTTGTACACTATTCACACCATTAGGTATGTCTATGACTGGCTTATTTGGATGACCAAATTAGAACAATTTAAGGCTATAAAATATACATAAATAATCATGGAAATTTAAATGAGTCTCTATATTCTTCTATCATTCATTTTTTTTCTTAACTAGTATAATTTTTGAGATCTATAATAATTTCTTGACAAATAGGCCTATATCTATGCATTTTCTCTCTCATCTGACTAACCACAAATTTTTGGAGGTACCTAGGAGATCTTAATACATGATACAATATTTTATATATACATTTGAATCCATATTGAGATATTTTTAATAATATCTTTCATATTGGGTCCTTTTTGGGGTTTAGGGAGGTTTAACACAAGTTTTGGTATTAACAATTCTTCTTAAAGGACTGCCAATTGAATCCAAAAATAATTATTGGAGATATTAAATATGAACCTTACCCATCTATCCTTAAAATATAAAATTCTCATGCATAGGTTACACATGATAATGAACATCTGAAAGTGCTTCTTTGGGTTTGAGACCTCATTTTATGAGTTTGAGAAGACCTAAAATAATGATTCATGTATTTTAATTTCAACTATATACCTAGTTTTTTTTATAATACCTAAAAACACTTGTCTCACCTTTTCCCATACTCACATGTGCATATTTTACTTTAAATCTAATCTGTGTACCTCATTAGCCTAGGCAAGGTCTAGAATTGGTCTGAGCATAGACTAAAACTAAAGATGCTACCCTTGTAGGCTCACCCTAAAACTCTCATGAATTATTATATACCTTACATGATCAAACAATTCCATATAATCTTCACATGATTATGTTCATTAATTTCTCCATCCACATACCTCTTCATGTCATGACTAGGCTCATGACTAGGATTATTATGCACTTTAACATCAATGCCATGTACCTTTATGAAAACATAAGATGTCAGTTGCCTTAAAATTATCTATTTATATTTATATTATGAAAACACTCTCTCATGACATCACTCTTTTAATGAACCTTGTCACATCACACACTATCAACTATTCTTAATCACCTTTAACATAAACCTTCACAAGATGCACCTTTGACATCAATGACAATACTCAACAATCTTCCCCTTTTTCATTTATGGAAACCAATCTAATAAAATCATGTCAATAAAAAATTTCATCCTAATTTTTAAATTTCTTCCCCTTTGACATAAATGACAAATATATGCCTCCAAATTCTTGGATCACACCTCTTGCAACCAAAACACTCAACCCATAGGATTATGAATTTATGAGGCATCATAAAAATATGTTCCCCCTATATCCATGCATACCTTATTAGCACTACTTACCAAATCTTGGATATAATTAACCACTTGATTATCTTCCCATAATAACTTGATTTACTTAATGACTTCCAAGAGTAGGAACTATACCCAATTCCTATCTTAGATATTCAAATGTTACATTTAGAAGTGGCTTGCTCAAATTATGTAAAAACTAATTCTCTGTTGAAACATATTCAAGTTTAACTCTTCATTAAATTACCTTCTCTCTTATTAAATGATAATTTATGGGAATTTTATTAGTTTTTGAATGCATGATAGGATTCTTAGAGACATTTATGGCACTTGTATTATCACAATAGACAGGGCTAGGAATATCATACTACACCTTGTAGTCTTTTAAGTTTTTTCTCATCCATAAGACTTGATTAAAACATGAATCTACTCCAATGTATTAAAATTAATCATAATATAATGCCAAATATGGATAATTCTTGTTTATCCATGATATTAGGCATTCTCTTAAGAAGAAATCTCTAACACTAGTGATCTTCCTATAATCTAGACTTCCTACCTAGTTTGCATATGTATAAGTTGTCAAGTCAAACTCCTCACTCCTTTGATACCATAAACCAAACTCCATAGTCTCCTTAAGATACCTAAATATACTTTTGACTACTTGTAGATGATTTTTCTTTTGGCCTGCTTGAAATCTTTCCATAAGACCTACTTCTTGCATGATGTCAGGTATATAGGTAGTAGTGTATAGAAAACTTCCAATCATTAACCTATATGATGTCTAATTGACCTTTAAATACTCATATTCATTTTTTAACTTACACCTTGTGATCATAGGTTTGCTAAAAACCTTGAAATATTTCATTTTAAATTTCTTCAACGTCTCTCTTAAGTACCTAGCTTGTGAAATTAATATACCTTTTTTTGATTGAGTGATTTGTAACCCAATAAATAATGATAGATATCCCAGCATGGACATATCATCTTACTTATTCATCACATTTGTAAAGTCCTTAATCATATTATTAATAGTTATCTCAAATATGATATCATCCACATAGATAAATATTATCAACTAATGGTTATCTTATGTCCTTATGTATAGATTACTATCTTCAACTTCTCTTTTCCATCCTTGGTCTAATAGATACCTATCTGATATGGTGTACCATGCTATAGTATCTTAATTTAGACCTTAAAGATAATTTTTAAATATAAAAACATAGTCATTGTTAAAAAGAATTAGAAACCCTTAGGTTTCTCTATGTAAACCTCCTCTTCTAAGTTCCCATTCAGAAAAGTTGGCTTGACATCCATATAACACACCCTGAACCCTTTAAATATTATATATGCTAGAAATAATCTGATAGCCTCAAATGTTTCTACTAGAGAAAAGGTCTCCTCAAAGTCCACTCCTTCTACTTGGGAATAACCCTTACATACCAATCTATCCTTCTTCCTACTGACTTATCCATCTTAATTAAACTTGTTCCTAAAAACACATTTTATGCTAATGACATTCTTTTCTTTAGGCTTAGGAACTAGTTCCCAAGTCTCACTATTTTATATTTGATCTCCTCATTCATATAACCTATCTAAAACTTGTCTTTATTTCTTCTATAAGGTTCTTAGGTTTAATCGTAGACAATATTGAAACATTATATTGTTTTAGGTTACTTACCCATCTTCTCCTTATTTTCATGCCTACATCCTTGTTGCCAATGATTTGTGATTTAGGTATTTGAATATGTCTTGAAGGACCTTTTGAATATTATCTTTCCTTAACTTCTTCTTCTTCCTCATCTATCTCTATTGTTTCTTCTTCATTCTTGAAGTTCAAATTTTCTAATGTGTCCTTTAACTATGAGTGTGAATTATTAAAACTTGTCTAATTGATATTCACATTGGTGCTTTCCACTATCTTCTACAATATCTTATTATAATGTCTATAGGTTGAGTTTACTGATGAGTGTCCCAATAATATACATTCATTACACCTAGAATCAAACTTACCTAAGTCTTCATCATCTTTTTTGATGAAAGATTTTCTTCCAAACACTATTATGTGCTCTACATTAGTAGATTTACCTTTCAACAATTCATAAGAGGTCTTATTACCATTAGTCCATATCTATCCTCTATTCAAAATGTAGACTAACATGATTACTAACTCTCTCAAGTATCCATCACCTAACCTTGATTTATTTATCATAGTCCTTTCCATTTATTGAACTTTCATATTCTTTCTTTCAACCACCCCATTCTGATGAGGTGTCCTAACTCCTGAGAAAGATTTCCTTATTCCATGGACCTCATAGAATTTATCAAACTCAATGGACCAAAACTCTCCTCCTATATAAAATATTAGGCACTTGATATTCCCATTTTTTTAATTCTAAACAATATCCTTGAATGAATTGAACTTATTAAGAGATTATGACTTTTATTTTAAGAATGCTACTTAATTCGTTATTTTATAGTCATTTACGAGTAACATGAAATAAATATCTCCTTGAATGCTTTAGATTCTTGTAGGTACATAGAGATCAACGTATATTAAATCTAAAGGTATTTAGTATCATACTCCTTAGATTTTAACCTCCTTCTAGTTTTCTTACCATGTTGACATGCTTTGTAAAGTGTTTTTGTAGGTTTGGTGATTTTAGACATAGTCTTTACAAACATTTTAGAGCTTATATTGACCAGATTCTCAATGTTTAGGTAGCCTAAACTTTTATGTCATAGACAAAATTCATTCATATTGATCATAAATCATATCTCCTTCTTGACCTCATTTAAGACATAGATTATTCTCAGTCCTCTTGGGATTGAAAATTAGTCTTCCTAATTTGGCTCTCCTTATATCACATCCTTAGTTATGGAATGTTAGTGTGTGTTCTTTGTTACACACTTTACCTACAATAATTATATTATGTATTAATACTTCCACATATAACACATTCTATGTCTTTATCTTCCCATTGTCCAAACTCAAAATACCTTTGCTAACAATATTGGAAATTATGTCATCTCAAAATCTTATGGTCTTTGAAACATTATTCTTCAATGAAATGAACTTGCTCTTGTACCCTATCATGTGGATTATGAGACCTATATATATATTTTATATATATATATATATATATCATGCCTTCATCTTGTATGTGAAAGGCATCTTGAGCTACCATAGATTATTCTCCCTTAGTCTTTTGTTCTTCCTTCATAATGTCCACAGGGTCTAACTTCTTGATCCACTTCTTAGTGGTATGACTATATACCCTTTTGTATTGATTGATCTTTATAATATGACTCATATTTAAATCCATTGTAATATGTCCTCTCTAATCATATTTATAGCACAGAATATTTCTTCTAATATTAATGTTGATCAAATTTGACCCTATAGGTCAAATTAGGACTTATGGAGGTAAAAACTTGACTTTAAAGGTTTATAGGGGGTTTAATATTATGTCATAGGGTGAATTATATGTTTTTTGATGTAATTTAATGTCATTTTAGCCTTGGTCATTATTAATTTTAGTTCTTATATCCTTTTGAGTCATTTGGAGTGTTAAAATGAGAATTGAATGATTTGTACAACCTCCTTGGGAGATTTATAGGTTTAAAAGGATGGTGTCATGCCCCATGCATCCTCATACATCTCAATCAACTAGTTTTAACTAAAAAGTGGTAGGTTATTCAGAATAAGAGGTAGTTTTCTTTAAAAAATAACATTTAATGAGTGTATAAAATTATACAGCCTCATGTAGCTGTTGACTCTTTAGTAGTGTTTCTTGGTAGTACACACACTCATTCTAGTGATTAGTTTGATTAAAATATCAAAGTAATTTCTTAACTTGAATTTTCACTTTTATCTATTTATAGAAGAAAGGTAAAACTAAAAGAGGGGTATAGGTTAGTATAACCTAGATGGGTGTGTGCTCTATAATCTATATGGTTGTATATACTATTATTTGGCTTGAGAAGATGACCTACAATAAGAGAGAACTACAAAAAGGTTGGCTAGTTAGGTAGATGGGTGGATTACCTAGCAAACTAGATCCAAGAAGTATGAGATATCTAAGAGGATGTCAATCCACATTTTGATACAAGTTAATGTTGATAAAATAAAGGTTGCATAACATGAATGAAAGTACTAAATCAAAAGAGATAAATACTTTTCAAAGAAATGCTTGTTCTAACAAAATAACAATATGGTAAATTCTAAGTTATTGAACAAATGTTTAGGTTTGGTTATAAATTTAGGTTTATGAGGTGATAGATGTCAAAAAAATAAGTTTTGGTTGAGATTTGGTTAGTGGTTTATGATTGTTGGTTTTTAGTAAAAATGGTTCACATAGTGACCATCAACGATCAGGCTAACCATTAGCAGTTAGGCTACCCATCAGTAGCTATAGGGATAGCCATTGGTAGTTAGAGGTCTAACCATTAGTGGTTTTCCAATAGTTTGATAGTCATCCATTAGTGATTAGGGTGATCATCAATGGTTAGACAATCAATTGTTAGTAGTTACTATTGATGGGTCTAGTTAAGGTAAAAGGTTGGGATGAGGGTTTGGCTGATGGGTTTAGCAGATGGCTAGAGTTTAGATAAATGGTCATAGGTTAGATGTAATAGGTTAGAAATAAGAGAAAGGTAAATGAATAAAATAAAGAAACTAATTGGTGATCCCAATAATAGACAGATACTTATCTTGATTATTGAGGTCTCGAACAATTTTGATAGAGCAACAACTAGTTGATTGGTGAATCCTAGAGTGATTTTATCAAAATTTTGGGTCTCTATTACACTTATATACTTGGTAGAAACCTTCAAATAAAACTCTAAGATATAAGAAGATCTAGAAGATCAAGATGAAAAATCCTCATTCTTGGTCCTACTCTCTTTTATAGGCAAGAGGAGATATAGGAGAGGAGGATGAATTTGATAATTATATAAGAGGATAAAGTTTCTAATTATGATGCTTTGTAATGTTTTTAAATAAAATTACTATTTAAGAGGAAGTTTCCCATCTCATACATAGTTAGTGATGCATTAAACTAGGTTTGATGACCTAACTATCGACGGTCAGAGTGACCATTAGTAGTTAGAGTGCTAATCATTGGTGGTTATTGTACTGATCATTGGTGGTTAGAGTGATGACCATTGATTGTTAGAGTGATGAATATTGGTGGTTATTTTGCTTACCATTAGTGGTTAGAGTGTTGATCATTAGTGGTTACTATGTTAATCATCGACATTTGAAGGTTAAGTTTGGTTGAAAAGGTGAAATGGTCAAGTTTGGTCAAGAGGTTAGGTTTGGTCATGATGGGTTTGAAGGTGAGTTGGTCAAAGAGTGTTTTGACTCAAGTTTATAGTCAAAAGGTGTGTGGATGGTTGGTTGGGAATCCAAGCGTATTTCAACATCTAGAACTATAGTGTGTAGTTTTCTAGTGTCTATATTTTTCCCATTTTTGTTGTGGGTCAAAATATTCAATTGCCCCAAGTATGGGAGGAGGTGATCCCCCTAAAATTGAGAGTCAATGAGGTCAATAAAAATTGGTTTTGGGTTTTATGAGTGGTTATATGGGTGAAAAGGTAGGTGAGGCTAGTCATTAAGGCAAAAACATGTACACAAAATGCCACTAAGTGTGATAGCTAAGATCATGTATATAATAAGCTACCATTGTTAGTAAAAATAAGTTATATTATAGAAGGACATGTGACAGGGGTAGCTAGTTTACAATGCTAGTCATAGCTAATTGAGTTAGGCCTAACAAGCCATCTAGATAAGGTTGATATTTGTCACAAGTATCCAAGGTAGGAATTAATCCTACAAAATAATACAATTGGTTGGGTTGTGCATGAGGTGGTGTAAAGTTAAAAATTTCAACATGGAAAGGTTGGTCAGTATGATCAAAATGACCATGCAAAGTTATCACAAAATATGTGAATAGTTTGGGTAAAAAATAGCCAACATCAAGGTGGATGTGGTTAGATGGTTGGTTGGTTAAGTGGAAAGGGTGTTATCCAATGATTCATGGTCCGTTTATGGATAATAGGTGCGCTCTAAAGTTTGGTTAATGTTTTTTAAATGGATTACTCTAATTTGATGTACCACTTGGTTCAATTTGGTAAAAGATTTGGTGGAGAAGGGTAATCTCCAATGGTTGGGGTTGATGGAGAAGATAATCTCTAATAGTTTATGGTTTGGTTTGTGTAGGTTGGAGAAGGGTAATCTCCAAATGTTAGGTTTGCTTTGTTAGAGAAGGTGCTCTCTAATGGGTCATGGTTAGGGTAAGGTGACTATATAAAAGGTGACTCTCAAATATGTTCACTGATTAGTTAGTTTGATGGGTTAGTTTTAATGACTCAAAAGGGGGAAGACACATCTTCTTAATTGGTCATGAAATTATAAGGAGGCTAGTTTATTTGATTGATAAAGACCATGATGGAAAGATGGGTGGGCTTATGAACATAAACTTATATCATGCTTTGCTTTATTATTAGTTTGATGGTTAAAAAAAGGTAGCTTGATCACATGGTGCTAAGTAAGCTAAAAAATCACTTGATTTATGGAGGACAAACGAGATATGGATGATAAGTAGTGGGTGATAAATAGGGTAATTTTATTGTGGGAATGGCTTTCCCCTTCTGTAGGTGACCTATAAACTATGACAGAGAAGTCCATATCATATGCTAGGTATCGATTGATCGATGTAGGAAGTCTACTAATGTTATTATGAAAGTTAACTATAGCTTTCTTGGAATTGATTTTTATTTTTTTAATATAGGGTCTATTATTTATCTATTTGATAAGTTTGGGAAGCTAATCGATTCATAAAGATTTAAATTATGAATTTTGACAAATTTGACGTAGCCATCCTTCAAGGGAGTGGTCTAAATTTTGATTTGTTCATGGTTGATAGCTATCCCTCAAGGAAATAGTCTACCTTTTTAAGAAATTAATATTTTTTTAGGGTAGTTATCCTTCAAAAGAGTAGTTTGAAATGCTATAGATGTTGACCCAAGTGATGTTTTGTTATTCCAAATTATTTATATGATAGATTAGACATGGACTATCTATATAAGCCTAAGTTTTTCTTGTATGGAGGAAAAGCCACAACGCAAGGAGGTTAATGATGGGTAGCAGAGGTGGTTTAAGTGACAAAAACCATGGGAATCCATTATAAAAGGGTTTAAAAGTACCATGAGGATCATACAATGAGTAGAGCCATAGTATCCATTCTTAGGATTAGGCTAAGTTTATGATGAATAATCACATAATCCTATTTCAACTAATTATACTTAAGATAATTAGATGAAGGTGATTTAAAATAAGAGATGAGCTTAAATTAGACATAAGATGAAAAGGAACTTGGTTTAATCAAAGAATAGGCATGTAAGCGATAAAGCATTTGAAGAGGTTAATGTTTTGATATACCCCAAATCTACACTTGCATAAATGGTTGATGTCAATTAGGAGAGTAGATGTCCTCCAGTTACTTTCTGACACTTGATTTGATATGGAAAATATTTGGATTGACAAAAATGGTGAGGTTGGTTAGGTGATAGTTTGGTGGAAGAGGGTAATCTCTAATGATTTGGGGAGAAAGTGAATCCCCAAATAGTTTGGGTGGTATCTAGATGGGTTTCTCCAAGTTAGCATACCACTTGGTTGAGGTTGGGTTGATGGAGAAGGTAATCTCCAAAGGTTTTGGGTAGAAAGTGACTCCTAAATCATTTTTTATCAAAAAAATGTGAAAAAGGTGGCCCAAAATGATTGAAGGTTAAATTCATTTGGTTGGTTGGTTCTCAGGTATCCAAGGTATGATGTGACCTTGAGAAAGCATAAGTGGTTGGTAAAGTGGAGAAGGGTAATCTCCAAAGGTTAGTGAGGTTGGTGTAGAAAGTGACCCCACTAGGTAGGGGGAGAAGGAGATTTTCTAATAAGTTTGGTTGGGTGAAGGAGAAAGGTAATCTCCAATAGTTTAGGGTTGGTTGGTTGATAGGCTTGGTTGATAGGTTGAGGTAAAAAGACAAAGTTAGTTTGGTCAATAATTAAGGTATGGTTTGGGTTTATAAATAGTCAAAGCCTTATGGAGGGAAAGTTCCTCCATTTTAATCTTTATATGGATGTTTGACGTGTGAAAAATATCTCAAAGTGAAGGTGTTGGTTAATAAGAGGGTTTATGAGGGGTGAAGATGACTTCATCCTCCTCCAAAAAGTGGTGTTAGTTGTTAGTGGTTATTAGGGCAGTGGTTAGTTGGTTCAAGTTGTAGGTGATGGTTGAGGTGGGATTTTCTCTATTTTACCAAGGCTAGGAAAATGTGGTTTGGACTGATTTTCATATGTTAGGGTAGGTTTGGTTGTTTTTATGGATTGATCTAGGTTTAGGTTGTTAAATAAGTTATTTATGGTTGGGTTAAAAGTTATATTGATTATGGTTGATGATTTGCTATAGAGGTTGGTTTGATTATTTGAGAGAGGTAAGATAAATGGTTGAGTTGGTTTGTTGGTTGTGTTGGTTTGATTGTTTGGTTTGGTTAGTGAGGTAAGGTTTGGTGGATGGTTATAGGTAAGGTTTTGTGGATGTTTATATGTAAGGTTAGGTTGATGGTAAGTTTGGTTAGGTTAATGGTAGGTTTAGTCTGGTTGATGGTAGGTGAGATATGGTTAATGGTAGGTAAAGTTAGGTTAATGGTAGGTGAGGTAGGGTTGATATTAGGTTTCACAAAATTGGTAAGTGAAAGGGGTAGGCTGGTTGGTTCCACATGGGTAAGTGGAAAAGGTGGGTTGGCTAGTTCCACATGGGTAGGTGTAAGAGGTAGGTTGGTTGGTGCCACATGGGTAGGTGGAAGAGGTAGGTTGGTTGGTTTCACATGGGTGAGTGGAAAAGGTGGGTTAGTTCATTCCACATGGGTAAGTGGAAGAGGTTGGTTGGTTAGTTCCACATGGATGAGTGGAAAAGTTTTGTTGGCTAGTTGGTTCCACATGGGTAAGTGGAAAAAGGTTAGTTGGTTGGCTCTACATGGGTAGGTGGAAAGGGTTGGTTTGTTTGTTCCACATGGGTGAGTGGAAAAAGTTAGTTGGTTAGTTTCACATGGGTAATTGGAAAAAGTTGGTTGATTTCATTAATTAGTGTTTTGAAGGAATGTTGACAAGATTTCACTTGGCTAATAAATGGTTTGGTTAAGGGTTGGATTATGGTTTTCTTAGTTATAGGTTAACTAAGAACCAAATCTGATGGATGGACCTCATTATGTTGAAGGCTTTGATTATTGTTGTACATAATAATAGGTACAAAGATAAGTTCAATGATGGATTGCTCTTGAGTTTGAGATCTAATCAATTGGTTTGATGTGGTTGTTTGGTTTGATAGGTTTAGTTGAGTTGATAGGTTCGGTGGGCTTGATTTCTTGGGTAAGGTTGATAAGGTGGGTTGGTTTGATAAGTTAGGTAAGGTTAATAAATTGATTTGGTATTTGTTTGTTAGATGGCAAAGAGAATAGACCAAATCTTAGTGCTAATAAAAATAGGGATTCCTCAAAGTAGGATGTGGTAGTTGATATAATGTTTGGGGTAGGTAACCCAAAGGTTGATGAGGCTAGATAGGTTGAAGTTGGGGTTGGTTATGATAATTTGTAAGTTGGTATTGATAGGTTGTAATTTGGGTATGATGATGGTTAAATGGTCATTGATAGGTTATTATTTGGTTGTAGTTGAGATTTGATTAGTTTTAGGTTATGGTTGATTGGTCATGGGTACCAGAGATAGATGAATCTACCTCGATTATCTAATTCATTAACATCTTAACCAGCTTAGGTGGTAGTTGATAGTTTGTTTGTTGGTTAAATTGAGGTTTTATTTGTTATAGGTAAAGTTTGATTGATTATGGGTGAGGTTGGGTTGGTTGTTGATGAGTTTAGGTAGGTTTGATAAAGTTGGTTGGGTTGATAATTTGGGTTGTGTTGATAGCTTTGGTAAGGTTGATAAGGTAGGTTTATGTATTTGATATGATGGTTGGGGTGCTTGATATGTTGGTTATGGTAGGTAGCCTAGTGTTTGATAAGGTTATGGTGATTGATATGATAGATGTTGATAGGTTTTCGGTTGGTTTTAGGTGAGATTTGATTGATTTTATGTAAGATTAAGAACAC
Organism: Torreya grandis; assembly: GCA_037957365.1. NCBI lineage: Eukaryota > Viridiplantae > Streptophyta > Pinopsida > Cupressales > Taxaceae > Torreya > Torreya grandis. The sequence continues at coordinate 482,652 of JARHVA010008117.1, forward strand.
AAGTGGCTCATGATGTAAGGTATCACTCTAAGGTGAGATGGTTGTTCTCTAAGATACTATAAAAGTTAGGATCTCTAGGAGAGAATATAGGTTGGTTCCCCATTGGAAAAGGAAATGGAGTCAAGATGGTGAAAGGTAGGTTTCTCACAACTCAAAAAAAAGAGGAGACAAGAAAAAGTCAAAAAGGCAAAACACACACTAAAGTATGTTACCTCCTAGGGTTATTTTTAATCTCTCTTTTATCTTATGCCTTAAGTTAGAAGTAATGTTAGAAGACTTGGCTTGTAGAGTGGGTACTAAAAGAGAAGTCTATGGTTGGTTTGTGGTTAGTTATGGCTCTCAAAAATTTGTATTGAAAGTCAGTATGTGGCTTGATATTGGAGTCTAACCCATCACTTGACACACCATAATGATAAAGGTGTTAGGTGCTTAGCCAAGATATACTAAATTTCAAAGTCTATACTCAATCAAAGAGTTGAGTTGGTTATCCCCTTGGTAATGACCTCCAAGTAAGATTGTTGGGAAAGGGTAAGGTTTACTGCTAGGTGATGAAATCCTAGTTGGGCCTTGTTCCAAATTTGTTTTGATGTGTTGATTTATTATGTGGTCTTGAAAAATTATGTGATAACAAGAGTAAAATCTATGATTTATTATTATGATTTTAAGTTACTATATTAACCAACACAAGTAATTAATTAATGTATGCAAAAAATGTATTTTAAGCCCAAAATAAATTTTAGATTTCATTGATGAGCATACAATAAAGAAGAAAAGAGAACTAGATGTAACTAGGTCCCATCAGGCATGCTAAATTGTTTTACTCAATGTTTCACTTTTATTTATTTATAGAAGAAAGATAAAACTAAAAGATCAAGGTTAGTAAAACCTGGATGGGTGTGTGCTCCATAATCTAGATGGTTGTAGATACTCTTCCTTAGAGGTTGTCAATCCACCTGTTGATACAAGTTAATGTTGATAAAAGAAAGGTTGCATATCATGAATGAAAGTAATAAATAGAAAGAGATAAATACTTTTCAAGAAATGCTTGTTCTAAAAAAATAACATTAAGGTAAATGCTAAGTTATTAAAGAAATATTCAGGTTAGGTTAGGTTGTTGTTTCAAGTCTATGAGGTGATAAAGGTCAAGAAAATAGGGTTTGGTTGAGGTTTGGTTAGTGTTTGATGGTTTCTAATTTTTAGTAAAAAGGGTTCACACAGTGACCATTGGAAATTAGATTGACCATCAATAGTTAGTTGATCATTAACAGTTAGAGGGATGACCATTAGTAGTTATAGGGTTGACCATTGGAAATCATGGTGACCATCAGTGGTTAGGCAATTGACTACGAATAGTTACTATTTATGGGTCTAGTTAAGGTAAAAGGTTGGGCTATTATTTTGGTTGATGGGTTTAGAAGATGACTAGAGGTTGGGTAAATGGTCAAAGGTCAGAGGTAATAGGTTAGAAAGAAGAGAAAGGTAAATGAATAAAACAAAGAAACTAATTGATGGTCCTAATAAGAGATAGATACTTAACTTGATTGTTGAGGTCTTGAAAATTTTAAATAGAGTAATAACTAGTTGATTGGTGAAGCCTAGAGTGATTTCAGTAGAGGTTTGGGTCTCTGTTTCACTTATAGACTTGTTGGAAACCTATGAAGAAAACTCTAAGATCTAAGAAGAAGATCAAGGTGATGAAGCCCCATTATCGGTCCTAATCTCTTTATTTTATAGGAAAGAGGAGATTGAAAAGAGGAGGATGAAGTTGTTAATTAGATAAGAGGATAAATTTTTTAATTATGATGCTTTATAATATTTTTAAAGTAAGTTGTTATTTAATAGGAAGTTGTCGATCTTGTACATAGTTGGTGATGCATTAAAGTAGGTTTAATGACCTAATCATTGACAATCAGAGTGACTATTAGTGATTAGAGTGTCTATCATTTATGGTTATTGTGTTAATCATTAGCAGTTAGAGTGTTGACCATTGGTGGTTAGAGTGTTGACCATCGATAGTTACTATGCTAACCATTAGTGGCTAGAGTCATAACCCTTAGTGGTTATTATGCTAATTGTTTGTAGTTAAAGGTTAAGTTTGGTTGAAAAGGGGAAATGGTCAAGTTTGGTAAAGAGGTTAAGTTTGGTCATGATGGGTTAGAAGATGAGTTGGTTAAAGACTGTTTTGACTTAGGTTTATAGTTTAGAGGGATGTGGATGGTATGTTGAGAATCTAAGTGTATTTATACATCTAGAATCATAGTGAGTAGTTTTCTCATGTCTAAAGAAATGAATAAAACCACTTCTCTCTCCTTCCAGTAGGCTTGTCAAGGAAAAATGATCTTTAAGTTTATACTTGGTATAGTCAATAGGAGAGGTTTCAATAAAAATTATCTTAGAAGTGTATTCTACACTCAATTAGATTCCATTTGATGTTTGGTTATAGAGGAATGGTGATTTATACTTTATGAACCATTCCTAAGAAGTTGACCTATCCAATTTGCTTACTAATCTATGTACCCTATAGGTTTTGCCTTGGTTTGGACAATTCCATATAATTGACTTGATGATGTTGTTTCTAGATGATGTTTTCTCCCTCTTAAAATGATCCCCATTCTTGGTTTCATGTTTTAAATTCTTTTGATGGGAAAATTATCTTAGGTTGTAAGAGAAGACATTTTATGTGTTGTTGGTAGTTTCCCACCACTTCTAATGCCTTCATGTCTTGGTAATGGTGTCAAAGGATAGTGATGGTTTGTTTACATATTTCAGTTTTTATTTCCTTTCATTCTAACTTCATTCCCAAAATCATCTTCATGGTTTGCAATCATATAGCACACATACACATAGTATGTCATTGGAATGTGTACTTACAAGTGATTGAAAAAGAAAACCACATTGAAATTAGGTTATCTTGACTTGAACCAAGTGTTCATAAGTTAGAGAGGATAAGTATTATCATTTTAAGGAGGTAAAATGATTGTTAAAATATCAAACACCATATAGTTAATCTTCCCTATGAATATCATATATAGTCAGTTAGGTACCATGAAAGAAGATTGCAACATTGAAAATGAGATATGAAATCTTGACTAAAGATTTGAAAGATCCTGAGGTTTCATTTAAACATCATGAGAGAAGATAAAAATAATATAAAAGTAGTTTCTTTGAATACATGGACCTTTCGACCCACTGCCTACCTATATGTAACTTAGGGTGCACCTATAAGTGCCCTCATGGAGGATGTTAGGTTTGAAGGAGGTATCTAAGCTAAATAGGGTCTTTGATAATAAAATTATTCTATATGGAATCCTTGATTAATCCCAAAACGTTTTTTTAATCTCACATATTATGCCAACTCATTCTCCCTACTACCAACACAATGGATTACCTATTTATAGGGGGCTTGATAGAGAGCTTAGGTGTCATATAAAGTGTTAAGGTACATAGTGGAGCTCATATTGAAGTTATAACATGTTAAAAGTATCCTAATATACATATTTAGAAGGATATAATATTAGGAAAAGTTGAGAATCACCTTCCAAAGATCCAATGACTGTGTTTAGGGAATAAGCCCCTAAAAATGCAAAATAAAGGTCTGGGCCTTTTTGTCAAGGTCATGTAACAAAGTTATCAAGTGTTTTGTGACATCTAGGTGACCATATATTGTAGCCTCCATATAGAAAATTTAATTTAAAAAGTTTGAAGGGAAGATGATGAATTTAAATTGGTTTTATGGGGGCCCAAAGTTATGATTTTATTCACTAAATCTAGGTAGTAGTATCTATAGGTTTTGGAGGTATAAAGTGATCTTAACACTTCAAGATGATAGTAAGACATATTATCATGTTTTGAATGGCCTTATGGAGTGAAGAAAACACTAATGAGAATAAATATCATTATTATAATATTGATATATTATGTTTTGAGTCCCATAAGAACCTATAGGGTCCCTTCATTTGAAAGCATTCACCTACAATAGACTATTGATTTCTACATCCTTCATGGCAAGGTCTTAAGTATGGGATAGATATTAATTTTGGATAATGGAAGATGATTAAAAATCCATTAGAGGACCCCAATGTTATGTGAATTCTTTTCTAAGTGAAATTTACATGTATAGGACCCCACACTATCAACTATAGTTTACTATGAGGGGCAAAGAGCAAGAAAGTTAAGATTCTTGAGGTGGACTTAGTCCAAACATAAATGCATAGGTCCAAACGGTTGATAAATGAACTTATATTTTCAAGGAAGGTATTTAAAAATCATGATAAAATTCCAAGTAAGCTAAAAACACTTGCATGAATAATCTTTTGGCCAGAAAGGTAGGAAACATAATCAAAATACCTTGACCAGTCAGACAAAGGGCATGACCATGAGGGGTTTTAGAAATGGTTGCAATAAAAAGGTTATTGGAATGGATTTAAAAGGGTAATTGACATCTCGTGAGATATTTATATCAAGGAGATATAACATAAAATCTTTCTCAAATGTATTTCATAGTCCACAGGGTAAAAAATCCTTTTGCACAGTTTACCTTCTAATGGTCTATCTTGGATTTTTGAAGAGTTAAAGCGTTAAATGAATTGATAGGGTATAGAAACTTGTGAATATAATATATAAGACTTGAATAATCCCATAAAACTTTATAATATTTTTATTTAATAGGGGAAATACCCTCTATTTTTTCTTAGATAGAGGGTACTTCCCTTTGATTGAAAGCCCTATAGTTTTGAGAATGGAAATGGTTAGGTGAGTTAGGAGCTATTGGAACCTTGAAATGAGGTTTTCAGAATTGATTAATACTTAAAAAAACATGATAAACATTTCAAATATGGTATAAGCCTTAGAAGGAGGCCTAAACCATCAAAAGCACAGATAGGCTTATGAGGCATGGTTATGCCTAGAGTCCAAATAAGAGGCCACTTTCACTTATAGCTCTTAGTGAGACTTCTAACTAATTGGAACATGTTTTTAAGGTCTCTATGGATATGTCAAAGATTTAAAATTATATAGGAATCACAAATAATCCATTTTTGGGCTTAGGACCAAATCAAACCTATCCAAAGTCAAGAATCAATCTCAATAGAGCAACTTTTGAGGTTCATATCTACTTGAATGCTTTGAATGGAGACTCAAGGGGATAGGATGAGTTGGATAGAGTCCTAAAAAACCATTTTATAACATTAGTTTCCCTATCCATCATTCCATTTTATGAATAAATATTAAGAGGGTAAAATAAGCCTAAACCCTTGTTAAACCCTTAGAGGAACCCAATTGAGAAGACAAGGTTGGAGATACATCTAAATAGATCATAATGGCTTGGGAAATGATTGGATGTTTTGGATGAATCTTTATATACCAGTTCCATCCACATGAGGTGTTTCATACCTATATGGACAAGGTACACAATTTCTCTTTTTGACTATTTTGTGGTTTATGTAGGTTATATAAGGTTTTAAGAGATGCTAATTACATGGAAGGGAACCTTAAGACTAAATATAATTACATATATCAATTTCATGCCTCATAATAAATAATAAATTCCTCAATAATAGCTCCCATCTTAGCTAATCAAAAATAAAGTAGTGAACATGATAGTGAGAAGGGTGAAAAGCTTCAAGTAAGTCCCTTTTAAGGTGTGTTGAATGCCTATAATGCCTTGGAGGGTATTGAAAACTATCATCCACTACATTATATGAATTTTCATGGAAAACTAATGCATTTTAGAATCCATGTGTACAATGTGTGTGAAAGAGGAGTTTTATTTTATTGAAGATGGTGATGGCTCACTTTCAGATGTTTTTAGATGATTAGGACTTAAACCAATACATGGAGAAGCATGTCTGTAACCATTCTCTCTTCGTATAATAATTAGACTTATCCAAAGTAATTTTTTGGATGTTCAAAAAAGGGTGAATGATGAAGGTAATTTACTTATGCAAAATGAGAACTCATATGCCACCTTTCAAGAGTTTCATGACTTGGGGTGATAGTTATCCTTCTTGACCTTGCATGATCAATTTCAAATTCCCTTCTCATACACAAGAAACTCATTTTATTATCTTAAAAAGTGTCCTTGTGACCTTTGGATGTATTTATTTTCCTTTTTCTCTCTCAATTTTTATAATAACTAGCCATTTTGGCCTTTGTAAATAATGCTCCACCTGAGTATGGTGAAGCCCTTCTCATTTGTATACTATGGATAAATAAAGACTATTTATTTGTACCTCTTCATGACTATTCATAGTTTTTTTACTTGAAATATGGATCTTTCTTAGTGATGACTATTGTTTCCTTAACAAAAAATTCTCATTAACTCACCTATTTGTAACTTATTTCAGGTCATGTGAAGTGTTTTAGGAAGTGTCAAGGTTGAGTGAGTTAAATTATTCAATAGTGTCATTCTAGACCTCTTATCTAGTCTTCCTAACCTAAAAATTCACCATAAACTCATAATGAACTACTAATGTGAGAAGATTCAAATTGGAGAAGTCTATGTCTAGTTACTCCCTTGTTCTCATGTGTAACATAGAGCTAGTTGGTAGTCATAAAATAATTTGGTGTATCACCTCCTTTTGGATTGTTTATGTTTAGTTGTATCTCCCTTTTCCCTCATAATCATAGGTTTATTAGTGATCTAAAAGTGGTACATAAAGGGATATATCCCTATCTAGAGATTCACCTCATTCTTAGGCTATCAAAAACCTAGAGGTATTTTAATTATGCCACTTGGATGAGGAGAGCTAAGACTTCTCCTCAAAGGGTGAAAATCTAAGTGACAATAGTTTTTGACATGCTCCATAGGACTCTTAATTCAATAAGTTGAAATATTTTTGGTGTTTTCTTTTAACACATAAGCCTTTGGATGCATCTATCTAAGCATCAATGGTGACTCTGAAGTTACATCAGTTGGTCAAACAACCCACGTATTTCTTTTGAAGATTGTTGATAACCACTCCTTATGTTCTTACTTCCTAATGAATTTCCATGGTTGACCTTGGTGTTGAGTATTATTCTACACAAGTTGGTGAGGTTTATCAAGCTTATGGAATTCTCTATCATCCTTGTCATGATCTTTACTATATCTAATATGATATTTACCAACCTTGTCATGAGTTATACCAGTTACCAGTCTTATAACTAACCTTCTCAATATCTTTCTCCTCTTAGTAAACCTAGCTTCTTCTCAACTTCGTCCATTTCAACCTTAAAGTAAGCTCTCTTGGGCCATGAGAGGTACATGATAGATCTCTAAACATAAAGGGGACATGGTCTAAATGTCCCTAGTCATATTATTCATAAGGTGAGAGATGCATTAGAGCTATTCAAAATAGAGTGGGTGCCTATTGATAGATCCAATTGGCAAAGGCTCACAAATGAGATGTTAGATGTGAGTGGACTAGTTCCATCCTTAGAAGATAGGCTAAAAATTCATGAGAATCCTCACTAATCTTATCAACCTTCATATCCACTTCCCCAAGATTGTTATCAGTCCTACATGATTCCTACTCATGAACCCAATCAAGCTTATCAAATTCATCCTTTTCCCAATTAATAGGAAGAGAGAGTTAGAAAGACAAGCCTTATTTTTGAATCAAACCTTGATAGGAATATTGATCTGGCCAATAATTATATGAATCAATCCATCTTAGCAGCAAATGAAGTGGAATTTAAGACCGTGTTTCCCTCATTACATCTCCACCTTAAGAGGAGACTTCTAGATATGAGATTCTAAGTTGGAGATAAGGTGAAGAATTCAAGCCTAAGGAGATCCCATGTTTCTTAAACACTTCATCCACTCCTCAAATTTCATCACTACCTCAATAAGAGACTCCTAATCCTAATATCCTAATTTGAATAAGGTAGTTGAATCATTGGGAAAGAAACATGATAAAATCCTTGATAAAGAGTGTGAAGTTGAGAAAGAATTTGATCCTATGCAAAAACTTTCCACCCTTCCTCAAGATATATCTTATCTTCCATGTCAGTCCTCTTGTACTCCTTACCCTATTAATGATGCCTATCATATTCAATAAAGACTTTTCCAAGAGAACCTATCCAATAAAATTGAATATTTAGAGTCAAGAATGAAATTGCTAAGTCAAGGTGTGATGGAAGGTTTAGAGACAAAAGAAGATCTTATGCTTAAAAACACCCCATATAACCTTCCTCAAGAGAATTATCAAGATGAATCAGATTTAAATGAAGTTATTATCAAATGAAAAGAAGAAAACTAAGCTATTTTATCCCAAGGTCTACCTCCCCTTCCTCAAGAACTCCCACAAGAATCCCCTACAATTCATTCTCAATCTGATTTTGACTCCTATGTTCCACCTCCACTAACTAGTTCATCTTGTCCTCACCCCATAACCCTTTGCCTTGATGTAAATATGGTATGGGAACATAAATAGAATCATTTAGCTGATAAAAATTTAGAAATTTTGCTTGAAAAAAATGTATCTCCTTGGCATCCTCATTGGGCTAAGTCACATGATTACAACATGCCTAGTCTTGGCATAACCAAGAAGGATATTGAAGATCATGCATCCCTTGAAAATTAAATTTAGGTTATGAAATTTTAGATACAACTTGAGATCCCTCAAGAGGTCTTAAATGCTGAAGAAGATGTGAGTCCTTATGTTGAGTCTTCTTATTATGTTGATAATTAGGAATGTTTCCCTTGTGTCAAAGAAGAAATCTTGGATGAAGTCCTTTTGGATTCTAAAGAAGAGGATGAAATATAATCTCTTTTTGATCCCCTTCATGATGTTGATCAAAGAGAAGATGAGGACTTGTAGTAGTTGTTTGAAATAATTTGCAATGAGTTTGAGTCTCTCAAGGGATCTACAACTTCTTTAGAGCTGATTATAAGTGATGGTAAGCAAGATGACATTTTTAAAAATGTCATAGAAGAAAAAAAGAAAAGTTCAACTCAACATTTGGAGGTCAAAACAAGCTTATACTAGACTAAACCTTCCAAGGAAAAATAAACCACTCCTTTTGAAATAATGCCTATAAAGAAGATGCAAGTTAATCATAAGATGAACAGTGGGTAGCAATATGAGGTATGTGCACAAGGCCAAGAGGAATATATATAAATTGGAGACCTATTTGAATATGGTCTAATTAAGACCATATAAATTGAAGTTTCAAGAAATAGGTATGATCTATCAACTGTACAATCCAAAGAGGAACATGCTTGGTACTATTATTCATCTCATGAAGAAAGAAATGCAAGGAACTTTCCTTTTGATCCTAGAAAGGGAGGTATGCTTAATTTTTAGTTGTACATAGTGGTTTTTTAAAATTATTTCTCTATTTTATTTGAGACATGTGTGTGTGCCTTGTTAGTTTATTTTCCTTGTTTTGTGTGTTTTCTTTGTTTTGTGTGGTTGATGTAATTATTGGTCTTGTCTTGATTAAAGCTTATTGTCAATGATCAAATTCATCTTTTTGTGTTTAAAAATTAATATGAGTACTTAATCCTAATGGACTAATAAGTCTACTGGTCTAGTTAACATAGCAAACATGCTACCCTTATGAGTCACCAATTTATTGACCAAATTTGACCCTATAGGTCAAATTGGGACCCCTATAGATAAAATATTGATTTTAAAGGTTAATAGGGGGTTTAATATTATGTCATAGGGTGTATTACATGTTTTTTTATGCAATTTAATGTAATTTAAGCCTTGGTAATTAGTCATTTTATTCCTTATTTCCTTTTGAGGGTTAAAATGAGAATTAAATGACTTGTATGGAATCATTGGGAGATGTAAAGGATTAAAAGGATTATGTCATGCCCAATGTGTCCTCATATGTATTAATCAAATATTTGTAACTAAAAATTGGTTGGTTCTTTAGAAGAAAAGATACTTTTTTTGGAAAACATGAGCATTTGATAAGGTGTATGGAATTATATGGCTTATTTTAGCTGAGGAAAATTCATTAGTGTCTCTTTGTATTCCAAAAACTCAATATAGTGATTAGTTTTATTATAATCTCAAAAAAATGAATAAAATTACTTCTCTCTCCTTCCACTAAGCTTGGAAAGCAAAATGGTCTTTAGATTTGTACTTGGTATTGTTACCAAGAGAGGTTTTAGGTAAAATAGTCTTGGTCATGTCTTATAGACTCCATTATATTCCATTTTATGTTTAGTTGTATAAGAATGGTGACCTATACTTTATGAACCATTCCTAATAAGTTGACCTATCCAATTTTCTTACTAATCTATGCACCCTATAAGTTTTGTCTTGGTTTGGATAAGTGTATACATTTCACTTGATGATGTTGTTTCCAAATGATTTTTGATCCCTACTAAAATTATCATAATTATTGGTTTCATGTTTTAAAATATTTTAATGGGCCAAGTATCTCAGGTTCCAAGAGAAGACACTTTCTGTGTTGTTGATAGCTTTCCACCACTTCCAACACCTTCATATCTTAGAAATGGTGTGAAAGGATAGTGATGGTTTGTTTCCATATTTAAAATGTCATTTAATTTCATTATAACTTCATTCCCTGAATCATCTTCATGGTTTTCAGTCATATACCACACATACACATAGTCTACCATTGGAATGTGTACCTACAAGTGCTTGAAAAGGAAAATCAAGTTGAAATAAGGATATCTTGACTTGATCCAAGTTTTCACAAGATAGAAATGATCCAGACTATAATTTTAAGGAGGTAATTTTTTTGTTAAAATATCATACCCCATATAGTTAGTCTTCCTATGACTGTCATACACAGTCAATTAGGTACCATGAAAGAAGATTACAACATTGAAAATGAGATATGAAATCTTGACTAAAGATTTGAAAGAGCTCTAGGTTTCATTTCAACATAATGAAAGAATATAAAAAGACTAGGAATGTAGTTTATATGAATACATGGACCTTTTTACCCACTGCCTACCTATATACAACTTAGGGTGCACCTACAGGTGCCCTCATGGAGGATGTAAAGTTTGAAGGAGGTACTTAAGCTAAATATGGTCTTTGATCATGAAAGGAGTCTATTTCAAATCCTTTAGGAATCAAAAAACTCTTTTGTATCTCAAAAACCACACATATTCTACCAACTCGTTCTCCCTAATACCTAAACAGTGGAGTGTCTACTTATAGGTGGCTTGATAGAGGGCTTAGGTGTCATATGAAGTGTTAAGGCACATAGTGGAGCTCATATTGAAGTTATAACATGTTAAAAGTATTCTAACATACATATTTATAAGGCTGGACTAATAATTAAATTTTAGAATCACATTCCAAAGATCCAATCACTGTGTTAAGGGAATAAGCCCCAAAAAGTGTAAAACAAAGGTATGGGCCTTTTTGTCAGGCCCATGTAATAAAGTTATCAAGGGTTTTGTAACATATAGGTGACCATAGATTCTATCTTCCATACATAAAAATGAATTTACAAAATTTTAAGGATAGATGATCAATGGAAATTTGTTTTTTGAAGTCCCAAAGTTATGTTTTTATGCACTAAATATAGGCAGTAGTATCTACAGGTTTTGAAGGTATAAAGTGATCTTAACACTTCAAGGTGATAGTAAGACATATTATCATGTTTTGAATGGACTTATGGAGTGAAATACACACCAATGAGCATAAATATCATTATTATAACATTTATATACTATGTTTTGAGTCTCAGAAGCACCTATAGGGGTCCCTTCATTTGAAAGCATTCACCTACAATAGACTATTGATTTTTAAATCATTCATGGAAAGGTCTTATGTATGGTATAGATATCAATTTTGGATATTGGAATATGATTAAAAATACCTCATATGATCCCAAGGTGATTTGAATTATTTTCCAAGTGAAATTTACACCTACAGGGCCCTATATAGTCAACTATAGTTGACTATGAGGGGCAAAGACCAAGAAAGTTAAGATTCTTGAGGTGGACTTCATCCAAACATGAATACATGGGTCCAAAAAAATTATAAACGAAGTTATAGATTCAAGGAAGTTATTTACACATCATTATAAAATTCCATCTAAGATAGAAACACCTATAAGAATCATCTTTTGGCTAAAAAGGCAGGAAACATAGTCAAAATACCTTGACTAGTGAGACAAAGGGCATGACCATGAGGGATTTTAGTAATGTTTATAATGAAAAGGTGATTGGAATGGATTTAAAATGTTAATTTACATCTCATTAGATATTTATATCAAGGATGTAGAATGTAAAACTTTTCTCAAATTCATCTCATAGTCCATAGGGTAAAAGATCCTTTTGCTCAGTTTGCCTTCTAATAGTCTGTCTTGACTTTTTAAAGAGTTTAATGGTCAAATGACCTAACTAGGGGCTGTAAATTTGTGAATATAAAATATAATATCTTAATAATACCCTAAAACTTTATAATTTTTTTATTTAATAGGGGAAACACCCTCTATTTTGTCTCAGATAAAGGGTACTTCTCTTGATTGAAAACCCTACAATTTTGAGAATGACAATGGTCATGTGAGTTAGGAGCTATTGGGACATTTAAAGTAGGTTTTTAGAGTTGACCCAAACTTATTAAAACATTTTAAACATCTCATATAGGGTAGAATCCTTACAAGAAGGCCTAAACCATCAAAAGTGTAGACAGGCTTATGAGGCATGGTTATGCCTAGAGTCCAAATAAGAGGTCACTTTCACTTATAGCTCTTAGTGACACTTAAAATTTATTGGAACATTTTTTTAGGGTATTTTTAAATATATTTAAAATTTCACCATAGATATGAATCACAAATAATCCATTTTTGGGTTCAGGACCAAATCAGACCTACGCAAAGTGGAGAATAAATCTCAATAGAGCAACTTTGGAGGCTCATATCTACTTCAATTATTTGTATGGAGACTCAAGGGAATATTATGAAATGTATAATGTCATAAAATAATGTTTTGTGGCATTATTTTCCCTATCCAACATTCCATCTTTATGAACAAAGCTTAAAAGGGTAAAATAATCCTAAACCCTTGGAGGGACCCGATTGGGAAGACAACACTAGAGATGCATTCAGATAGATTAGAATGGATTATTAAATTCTTGTATCATATATATGAATATATATATATATATATATATATATATATATATATATATATATATATATATATATATATATATATATATATATATATACCATTTCCATCCACTTGAGGTGTTTCAAACTTATACAGATAGGGTACATAATTTTTAGTTTTGACTATTTTATGTATTATGCAGGTTATATGAGGTCTCAAGAGATGGAAATAACATTAAATGGAAGTATAAGACTTAATATAAATCCCCATGACAATTTAATGCCTCACAAAAAATCCTAATTTCTTAAATAATATCTCTCATCTTAGACAATCAAAACTACAATAGTGAACATGATAGTGAGAAGGGTGAAAATCTTCAAGTAAGTGACTTTTAAGGTGTGCCTGATGCCTCTAAGGACATAGAGGGTCTTAAAAAGTTTCATCCACTACCTTTTATAAATTTTCATTGAAAATTTATTCCTTTTTGAAGCCAAGTGTATAAGGCGTGTGAAAGATAAGTTTCCTTTGACTATAGATAGTAATGGCTCACTTTAAAAAAATTCTAGATGATTAGGACTGTAACCAATGCATGAAAAAAAATGTTTAAAACCCTTCCCTCTCAATAAAATCATCAAACCTATCCCTAGTTAGTTTTGTGATGTTCAAATATGTGTGAATGATGAAGATAGTTTCCTTGTGTAAAATGAGAACTCTTATGCCACATTTCAAGAGTTTCATGACTTAGGGTGACACTTGTGCTTCTTAACCTTGCATGATCAGTTTAAAATTCCCTTGTCATGAAAAAGTAACTCATTTTATCATCTTGACAAGTGTCCTTGTGACCTTTTGACTTCTCTCTCTCTCTCTCTCTCTCTCTCTCTCTCTCTCTCTCTCTCTCTCTCTCTCTCTCTCTCTCTCTCTCTCTCTCTCTCTCTCTCTCTCTCTCTAGTTTTATAAGAACTAGCAATTTTATCCTTTGTAAATAATGCTCCACCTAATTATGGTGAAGCCCTTCTCATTTGAATACCATGGATAAATAAACAATACTGATTTTTTCCTTTTCCATGAATATTCATAGTGTTTTTAATTTAATGATGGATCTTGCTTAGTGATGACTATGGTTTCCTTAGCATTATTTTATCATTCTCTCACCTATTTATAGATTCTTCTTACAGGTCAAGAGAAGTGTTTTAGGAAGTGTCAATGTTGAGTGAGTTATATTCTTCAATAATGTCATTATAGACCTATTATCTAATCCTCCTAACCTAATTTATACCATAACATAATAATGAGATAGTAATTTGAGAAGATTCATATTAGAGAAGTTTATGTCTAGTTAATCCCTTGTACTCATGTGTAACATGTAGTTGGTTGGTAGTCATCAACTAATTTGGTGTATTGCCTCCTTTAGGATAGTTTAATTTTAGTTTTTTTTTCCTTTTTCCTCACAAACATAGGTGTAGTAGTGGTCTACAAGTGGTACATCAAGGGAGCTAGCCCTATCTAGAGATTCAACTCATTCTGAGGCTACCCATAGCCTATAGGTGTTTCAACTATACCATTTGGATGAATATATCTAAGACATACCCTCAAAGGGTGAAAATCCAAGTGATAATAGTTAAGATTAGTATTCATCCTTTTATTCCATGAGTAATTGATTATATCATGATGTTTATAATCCACAGTCCTATGTCTAGATTACTTACATGAAAAACATTAACCATTGAAATGATTCACACAAATTGTCTATCTAATGTTAAATTATACAATTCTAATTTTATTTTGTCTTGAAGAATTCAAATTATTGTTGATTTGTTGATTATTAATTTGATTCTTATATTTGAGAGTTTTTGCATAGGTCTTTGCTCTATCGATATTATCACTTATTGATAGTCCATTATCCTTCGAGGTTTGACTCTCCTTATTTTCATTTTGGTATTATTTGAATCCAAGACGTATATTATCATATGGAGACCTCTAACTATTCAAAATATCACCAAATAATTTAGTGATCTTTTCAAAAAAATTATGTGTCTTCAACTTGACTATTGCCTGATCCAATTCTACCTTCAAGGAATCCATTTTCATTCCAAACTTGATGCATTCTTCCTCCTTGGTCTTAAGACTTGTAATGACAATCTCAATATGAGTTTTCAAATTTTTGATGATCTCCTCATATTCAATAGTGTTGTTTCTTATTCTCTCTTCATATATATTGATTTATTCCTCATAACTCTTAACCAATGATCTTAGTTTTTGATTTTATCTTATTTGTAACTTCAACTCCTCTATAGTACTCACTAATTCTACCTCAAGTTTCACTTCATCCTCTTCTTAATATCATTCTTTATCTTCCATAATAATTTTCCCTTTTTGAAAAACTTCATTATCTATTTATATATCCATTAATAAATATTAATATCATGATCATTACTATCATCATCACTATCATATGTACTCGTGTCACTTATAATCAGAGGAGATACTATCTTATTTGGTATAGAAAATTATCTTATTCTTGAATGACCCTTTCTTTCCTTCATATTTCCTAAAACTCTTTTTTCTCTTATTAGACATATATACCTTCTTATCATCACCATGATTTTCATCATGCTCTCCATCATGCTCATTATTATCCTTATTAGGACATTTAGATGTAAAGTGACCAATATTACCATAGTTGAAGCACTTGAATGAAAACTTGACCTTATACTTACTTAGTCCTTTCCTTATTTTTTTGATAAACATGGCTTCTATATTGTCATCATCAATGTTTTTATCAACTTCATCCTTGAAATTTTTACCTTATGACTTTTTCTTGACTTTGAATTCATCTTCCTTCTTTGAAGGTCTTCTATCACTTGTTATTATTTCAAAGACAGTCAAGATGCCATGAAACTCATCCATTTATAGTTTGTTAAGATCTTTTATCTCCTCCATTGTAGACACTTTTGAATCAAACTTATATGTTAGGGATATTAGTAACCTTTCTACTATTTTTTATTATTCCAACTTATTTTCTAGGCATTTGATGAAATTTATCACTTCATCTGCTCTTAACAAATAAGATTCAACTTTTTCATCCTCCATTCTCAAAATTTCAAACTACCTTCATTGGCTCTATAACTTTGACAAATTGAATTTTGTGTCTCCTTCATAGATGGTTTGAAACTTTTCCCAAATCTCTTTGGTTGTACCACACTACATTACCTTTACAAATTATACCTCTGAAAGATCACACAGGATGATGTTCATTGCCTTGAAGTTGTTATCACTTGCCTTATTGTATGTTGCATCAATTGGTAGTTTATAAGGTGGATGTAATACATCAAAAATATATTGACATATGTCATAACCAAAGAAATTAGATATGTATTCATTCTAATTCTCCAAAATTCATAGTTAGTCCCATTAAAGAGAGGAGCCTTATTGGTTGAGAAACCTTCTTGTACTTGATGACTATACATGCTTGTGCTTCTAGAATCTCCTTTAAGATATTAGGCCTCCTTCAAATAACCAAGATTTTATACCAATCATTGGAAGCATAATTGATCCGAACAATAATTCAGATGACAATTCGGGTGATGGGTCTACCCCAATTGATGGTGGAACTTTCGGGAGCCATAACTTTTGCACCATAACTCCAATTGACTCACCATTTGAATCATTGGAAAGATAATAATGAGGGAACCATCGTGAGATGGAATTGAGATCTGCTAAATGAAGTTTGACCCCCTAAAACCCAATGGAAGTGTCCCAAATTTCAATTTTAGTAGTGTAGTCTAAAAATAGCTTCTAAAAATAGTAATTCCTTGAGTTCTGTATTGTTGTAAATCATGGAAGTCGAACCAATTCATCTCCCTCAAGATTGGTAACCTTCCACATCCTCCCCACAACTTAAAAACATGTATACATGAAAATGTAACCTGAAATGGAAATTGGCCATCTCTTCTCAGAGATAAGCACATGTTTGGGTCTACAAATTTGATCAATAAAACATCTCTTATTAGATATAACATTATTTGAATTATCTTGTTCTTGTTTCTTGAATTATATTTTAACCAAAGATTTCAATTTTTGGATCAATAATTGATGAGATTGGTGTAAATTAGTGTTTAAAAACATTCTTTTAATTATACTTTATCATTCCTTGAACCATGAAAGCAATACAATGATATAATTATGCATAAAGAATAATTGACATGAACATAACACAAGAAAACACATATATGAGTAGGAAAACCTCAAGGGGAAAAAACCCACTATGATATATGATAATGTACTATATTATTATTAAATAAAATATAAAATTATGTTGAGTGTTAACTCAATTTGGAGCACCAACCCCAATAAAGTCAAGCACCCACTTGACTAGGCTTTAGCAAGCACCTACTTGGAAGGAGTTACTAACTCCCTAAACGACTCAAAACCTACTCATCCACTTCATTTATTTTGATCACACTCTCACTTATTCTCTTGTATTATTTTATATCACTAATTTTAATACCACTTTTTTGACAACCATGTAAGATTTTATTCGCTTCTTTTACATACTTTCAAATAGGCCTAAATTGCCTTATATATATACTAGTCTGAGGGTCACACACCACTTGGTTAGATATACATATTAAAAATATTAGTTAAAGCACATAATACATATTATAAAAAAATATGAACATTTCTAAGTCACAATTTGAGCCACTTTTGGTTTGTCATAACTCAATTAGGCCTTATTCCTCCTTTAGGTCTTATGGAGACCTAATTACATTAGGTCTATCCTCTTAATTCCAAGGCTTTGTCTTCTTGGGCCTAGATGTATCTATATAAATATAAAAAATAATTAAATAAATTATCCAAAAAACTCAATTTACATCATCCATTATTGATTAGATATGTATCCTTCATTCACACCAAGAAAGCTCCTTTATGACAAACTGCCCTATAAGGCATGTATACCTCAAAAGTCTATCTTGCAAAAATGAAGATTAAATAACCTTAAGTTACAAAAATATGAAAAATTAAACATGTATATATATTATCCATTACCTTAGGTTCATCAAAAAATTATTTTAACACTTTCACTCAGGAGGTAAAGACTCAAGAACATCTCTGCAACTTGCTTACTTAGAACTGCCAATTCACCTTAGAAATAAGTCATGATGATTTAGGCATCCAATGACTGTGTAGACACATTTCATGACTCTCAATAAATATAAATGGTTATATGATATCTATTTACCATACTCAAAAATAAAAAACATATGGTCTAATTCCAAATATTGGTCTTGTAGACAAATTTCATGACCCTATGTTTCATAATCCTATCTGAACCAGATAGGCCATTTTTTGAGAAACTTTTTCAATACATACACTAACCTAAAAATATTATAAATTATTATAATGAATTAAATTTCATAATTAATTCATTAATAAACTTTTAAAAATAAATATATCATGTATATACCTTCAAATCTATCTTTTCATCTCTACCTAGATTTTACACTATTCACACCATTAGGTTTGTCTATGATTGGCTTACTTGGATGACCAAATTAGAACATTTAACGTATATAAAACATCCAAAAATCATCATGTAAATTTTAAATTATTTTCTATCTTCTCATACCATCCATTTTCATTAATTGACCAATACAACTTTTGAGAGCTACAGTAATTTCTTAAGAAATAAGCATGTATCTATGCATTTTTTCTCTCATCCAACTAACCACCACCACCTGGAGGTACCTAGTAGATTTTAATACATGATCAAATAATTTATATATACATTTTAATCAATACTAAGTTATTTTGAATAATATATTTCATATTGGGTCCTTATTAGGATTTTAGGGAGGTTTGACATAGGTTTTGGTGTTAATGATTGTTCATAAAGTAATATCACTTGAATCCAAAAATAATTCCTAGAGATATTATATAAGAACCTTACCCATCTCTAATTAATATATTATATTCCCATGTAGAGGTTTAACATGACAAAAAACATATGAAAGTGCTTCTTTGGGTTTAAGATCTCATTCTATGAGCTTCAGAAGACCTAAAATAGTAATTCATGCATTTTCCTTTCAAACATTGATCTCAAACTTTGTGATCATTCCTAGAACACCATATCTCGAATTTTACATACTCACATGTGCATACTTTCCTTGAAATTATATATTCATACCTCATTATGTGAGGCATGGTCTAGAAGTGGTCTGAGTGTAGACTAAGATTGAAGATCCTACCCCTATAAGATCACCCTAAAACTATAATGAATGAATATGTACCTTATTTACATGATAAAAAAATTATTTACAACCTTCATATGCTTATTTTCATTCATTTATCTATGCACATACCTCATCGTGTCATGACTAGGCTCATAACTAGGCTTTCTATGCACTTTGACATGAATAACCTATAACTTCATACAAGCATAAGTAATTAGTTAACTTAAAATTATCACTTTTTATTCCTCTCATGAAATCACTCCCTCATGAAAAAAATATTTTAATGAACCTTGTCACATCACACACTTTCAACTATTCCTAATCACCTTTAACATCAACCTTCATAATGTGTACCTTTTACATTAAAGATAATACTTAATAATGGTAAATACTATGGCTGTGAAAGTTGGATTGGAAGAAGTCAAAGGTGAACCCAATTGGGTAGAAGGAGATATAATTGGAGTGATGTATTAGGTAATAAATGGAATGGATAAAGCTAAATTTGATGAGATAGAAACTGAAGGAATGGAAACCATATCAATAAAGGGTATAACATGTGAAGTGTTAGTACATAGATTCATAGTTGGGTACTTAAAGAGTAAACCCATATAAAATGGCTTGAAAAGAATGAATGTAGAAACCAATAGCCTAGCTCCTTAGCTAGCTCTTACTTGACCTGCATTAGTTTAACTATTGAATCTTGAACTGGGAGCACTATTTCCTCTTCTGCTTGTGTAGAGGTAGGTATTTATTCTTCCTCATCTTATTCATCTCATGTTCAAATGAGTGGTGTCTCACCTACCAAATTATGTTGGTCCTAATGTTGGCCTTGAGATATTTTTGGATCCTATTCCTCTCCTTATGGTATTTATGATTGCTTACCACTTCAAAAATTAGAAGATCTCTATCCTCTATGAGATAGAATCATGAACTTTGATTTAATGATCATGAGAGATGGTTATTCTTATATCACTCTCAATAAATCCTCACTCAATATTTTATTTAAATACCCATACTTGACTTCTTCATCATACTTAGAATTCAAGAAAATAAAATCATGATCCATTGGCTTGTGTTTGTAATCAAGGAAAAGGGTATGAATTTTCTTTTGGACCTTGCTATGAGGATCTCCATCTCTATGAGGGAGCGTAGGCAATGAATTAGCCTTCTTGCATTCCAAACCTCCTTAAACTTCTTATGAATTATATATTTCATTCACCTAATAGTTATGTGGGATCCATAGAATGTGGCTTTTTTATTTCTTATCAACTCCTCATCAATATTATTCCATATCTAGTATGCAATTTCTTGCTCATCTAATTTGTCTAGAATGAACTTTATGAGCTGAAGATGATATAACTTATGTCCATCCACCATAATACCTATGTAGTCTAGATAGATCCAATATTATCCTACATTATTTTCAAGTGTCCAGGCTATGCTGGAGGAAATTATTACCAAAGGTTAATCATGGATGGCCATCCAAACCTGAGGGTAGAGGTCCTCAGATATATTTTATATGTTTCTAACATATGATTCTATGTGTATAAAATTATAATAGTCACAAATCATGTTCTTGATTACTTTTATGTTAGGATCTCATAGGACTTTATTGTGTCTATACACTATCCACATGACCCCATCCAATAGGTAAGACACCATGTAAAAATTTCCTCCTATTGGTCACTTATCCTTATGAAAGATTTGTTCTTGAAGTAATACACTGATGAATTAATCCAAAGTGTATGTGTGTTCAAAGGTATTTATCAATTACAATAGTGGAACCCACTCTAGGTAAAATTAGTAGATGCTTTCAAAGCCAAAAATTCTATTTAACATTGTTATTCCCACATTGATTCTAATTCTAAATCATGTGATGGGGATAGGGCTCTTGACATGTTCTTTCAAAGTGAAAGTTTATTTGGTGAGAATCAATCTTGAAAGAGCTCACTCTACATTATTATCCTTCATCTATGTGATAAAAATGTGTATATCAAAAGTGACATCTATAATGGGTAAGATCAAATACCTATTAAATGCTTTGCATACTATATAAGTGATAATTATGTTATCAATGTAGTGAAGGTATCTATCATCCATTATTATCCATTTAAATAAAATTCACATAGTAAATTGATGCATGGCATAACCTATGAATTCATAGCTACATAATTTAGGGTTTAATTTTTGAAAGGTATCATGTCCTTCACTATCTGCTTATCTTTAGTTGTGATGTCTTCTTTGAGTGCAAAGGAGTCTACATTTCCACTACCTCCCATAATTTTGAATAATTTTAATAATTTCCATCAAATTTAGAGGCATCAAACACCATATACAAATAATTTGTGGAGTCCTTGATAGATAACTTATATGGTGTTTGGGCTCCTTTATGGGACCTAAACAATGATGCCATAGTGATTTAACTAATAGTAGTATGATCTAACCTTTTGATAATGGTGTATAACAATGAATTTAATTTAAAAGATTATAAAATCACTTTGACAACAATAAGGGATTTTGGGATCACTTAAGGATGAAGTTTACTTAAGCTCAAATATAGAATTATGTGAACTTAGCTAGGGGCTTGATTTAACTAAATTTATGCATTGATTTCTAGTGTATGCACCATTAATCATTAATATTTATGAGCTTATCACCTTAATTTAATTCAAACGCTACCATCCTATCATAGTGTACATGCCATGTTGGATTCCTTATCATTTGGGGTGTCATGGTGTAACATTTATTCATTTTCCATGTGTCATTATTTAGTCTAGTCAAGAGAAGTCAAACTTTACCTTTGGGCCAAAAGACTCTAAAACACAGACTATTCTTCAAAAATATTTTATTTGAAAGATTTTATCCAAAAGTTTCTGAAACAAAGTTGCTGATGACTTGATACTTTTTTGAAGGTTAGTTCAGGTAAAAGTAGTCACATAAAGAGTTCATGAAGAGAAAAATCCCAAAATGAATGTTCTAAAAAAAAAGTTTCCAATGACTAAGTTTCTAAAATGAAATCTATAAAATGAATGTTGTCAACACAAAGCCTATAGAGAAAATGTTACTGACATAAAGCCTCTGGTGAGAAATTTTCCAAAGAGAATCTTTCTAATGAAATATTTGCATAATGAATGTTGTCGAAGAGAATCATTATGAAAAAAATTCATAAAAATAAAATTCCTTGATAGAAGGATCCAAAGAGAAATATTGTGAACAAAGCTACCATCCATAAACATTAAAATATACATTTATTAAATAAAAATTTTGAAGAGCAAGTTGTTGAAGAGAATCTTTCAAGACCTAACTCACCAAAGTAAATCTTTTGATGAAATCCTTTTGAAGTGAATGTTGATGAAGATAAAGGTTTTGAGGGGAAATTTTTGAATGAAAGATTTTGAAATGAAGTTGCCAAACACCACATAATCTAAAATAAAGTACAATCCTATCATATAAATCCATTTTTTCCATCTTTTTCATTAATAGGTTAGTTTGAACAAGTGATTCCAAATGCAAAAAAGTATACCATAGCATGATTCAATGTTAAAATAACTAAATTTATATAGATAATAAAAGTATCATAACCCTTAAAAACTCATACATACCTAGATAAGATATTCCTTCCTTCTTAAAAAAAGGGGGTCCTAACTTTTCATATAAAACTATAACGTGGGGTGTGTTGAATACAATAAATGGTGACTCACAGGGGTGAATACTCCGTCATTTTTAAGAATCTAAAATCCTTGGTTTCATAATCCCAATATCAACCATAAATTTATCCTCAAATAAATAATTAAACCAAAAATGAAAAAAGACTCATAATAATCTTATGGAACATACTAACTTTACTTACACCTTGGATCTGTGTGTGGAAAGTGTTATTATTTACCTTTTTGTTTTAGTTTATTTCCTTCATTTCTTAGTTATAAAAGTAGATAAAATAAAGTGAGTATTAAGGGTATGTGGATGGGTACCTATTATAATTATTTGCATTGATAACCAGATGAAGTGAGAAATCTTTCTTTAGCTAGGGAAGAATGACTTGCAAATCACATTAACTTATGAAAATGGACTAATAAAAGGATAAGTGGGCTTCCTTGTGACAAACCAGTCCCAAAAAAGGAATATGCTTCCTTAAATGGATGTCATCTCACATTTGACATTCAATTTCCTAAATAAACAAGAAATTACAACAGATATATATGAAAATGGTGTCAGATAAACAATATCAAAGATATCTAGTTCATAACATCATTAATACGATCAAAGTAATTATTCTAGAATTCCAAAGCTATGTCTATATCCTCCAAAATTATAGATATTTTTCCATCAACGTCTTTATAATTAGATGTGAAAACCATAGCACACAAATCAAAATTGAATGCAATTTTACTTTCATCAGTGAAGAAGGGTTATGGGATAATGAGAAGGTCAAATATGTTGTCAAATTCTTATGATAATATAGGCAAGGTCATCTACATGCAAGAGATAAATTGGAGATAGGTCCAAATAGATCATAAAAGGGGTTATGAACTAGTCAGAAGGCTAAAGGAGATATAGTAGGGTACAAATGGAGTCAAAATAACAAACTCTTATTTTAGAATGATAGTGACTATCTACAGTCAGGATGACCATTGGTAGTTGTCCTGACCAATGGTGGTTGGGTGACTGATGGTGGTTTCTATAACCATTAATGGTTATAGTAACCAAATATGGTTACCTATCAAGGAATTTTTAGAATGAGTTATAAAGGGTATCTGGTGGACAAAAGGGGCTGTCTATGGATGAAAGGGTATTAGGTGGGTATTAAGAGTGTGGAAGAGGGTTAAAACTAACTAAACAAGAGAGCAAATGAAGAGTAGAAAATACTAAAAATAAAACAAGTGTCTTTGTTATGTTAAAGATTTGATAGTTGAGTGCTAAAGAGTTTTGAGTAGCATAATGATACTTTAACCTTTGAGAATCACATGGATAGGTTTTTGATATATTAGATGCCTAGACAAAGAAAAAAAGAGATTTGGATATGAAAATTTGAGATCTATAACTCTCCCAAGAGACTTGCATTTATAGAAAAAACCTACTAAGTGAGGAGGGAAGATTTGAGGGAAAGTTGCTAAGTTGGGAGGATAAAGATGCCAATTTCATAAGGAATAAATATGTGAGATGTGGATGGGAAAGTTTCTATTTTGCCCATGTAATCTCATCTATAGTTGGATTATTTTTGTGTTGTAGGGGTAGAGACCTAACCATCGATAGTTAGGGTAACCATCGATAGTTAGGGTGACCATCGGCAATCGGTCCCTTGGTACAAAAAGGGTTGAAAAGAGTCAAAGAGAGCATGTTAAAATGTTTTATGGCTAGGTGTAAAGGGTGTTTAAGGGTGAGCTAACTAGCTAGATAGTTAAATAATGGTTGAGAATAGGTCTAATGTGATGTGATATTGAAAATGTTCAAGGCAACGTTTTTAGGTGTCTACATTTTTTCCCTTTTTGTTATGTAGATTTAGGTTAGTTAGACAGAAAAAAATGGAAGGTTGATGGTATATGTTTAGTTGCCTTGAGTATGGGAGGAGGGTATTCCCCCTCTAAGTAGGAGTCAATGAGGTAACAAGGAAATTAGGTCATGGTTTGATAAAATAAAAAAAGGTATGGGTATTCAAAACACAAATATGCACACAGAGAATGACTAGATGTTAAAGGCACAAATAATGCAATGAAAAAAATGGCCAATGGTGATAGCAATAAGTTTGGGTTCTAGAAGAAGTGACAAGATAATCGGTCCCTAGCATTGGTCATAGCTAATCATGTTACTCATATCAAATGTCCTAGAAAATTTTAGTGTTAACTCATGTATCTAAGGTAAAGAGTGTTCCCAAGAAAAACATGAATGGTTGGGTCATGCATAAGGTGGTACTTAACAAGTTCATCATGGCCATATATGTTAAATTAATCATTAATGACCTAGGCAAGGTCATTGCAAGATGTATAAATATGTAGGTTGAAAAAGGTGCAAACATTGAGGTGGATGTAGGTAAATGTGTTTGGTGGTTGGGTAAGGGGTGGGGGTGGTTGAGCTGAATCCTTATGCATGAGGTAAGAGGTTGTTGCCTACATAGTCGCATGGATAAATGGATTCAACATGGACTTTAGGCCTAATATAGTTCTTGGTCTGAGGTACACAATCATGGATTTTGGTTTGGGAGATGCAAAGAAACAACCGATGCATGTTGATCTAGGATAGGGAGACCCATAGACAGAAATAGCCTTAGTAACAACTCAGGCCTAGATCACCACTTTGTAGGGGTAGATTTCCACACTAAAAGGATAGGTTGCCATGATTTAGGGCTATTTAGGTGGATTTACTAGACATAGAGACTAGGAATAGGCATAGGTTACTATTTTATAGGGTCAAGTGGCCACTTTGCATGGTTAGGTGGCCAATTTATAGGGCTAGATTATGTTGGTAATAAGAAAGAATGATAAAGTGAGGACCTCACTTGGTTTAGTGACCTAGGAGAGGGACTCTCTATGATGACCCAGTGGAGTAGTTGTGGCACCCCTAGGATTTTTGACATAGCCTAGATACCTAGTGACTATTCAAGAGTTATGTTATTATGAAGGCATTGTCTGAGCATAGTGTCCTAATGAGAAGAGATGGGGGGATTACCAGGCTAGCTTAGCTAGTGTGGTGACACTTACATCACCTAGTTAGTGGGATTTGTTAGTGGGTTAGTTGATAGGGACACCACTTAGGATAGGTACAATTACAGGGGTAGGTGCTAGTGGTTCTGGTTCAAGTGTTCAAGGATTATGAGTAGAATATTTATATGATGTATGTTTTTATATTTTGACATTGGCCTATGTGCCAAGACATGAGATGTATTTATGAGTGATATATATGTACATTTATTGTTAATGTAGACCCACATATATATTATGGATATAAATGTGTTTTGAGATGAGTTAATGCTGTTCATGCTTAATGAATGCTTATGATAGGAGATCTATGATGTTGATGATTATTTTGGATAGTTTAAATGATTCTTATATTGTGATGTGAAACCTTCAATATACAATTATTTTATGTATTGTATTAGGCATGATGTGATTCTTATATGATGTTTATTATTTTGATGAGAATTTTATATTTTTTGTTTTGACAGTATGGTCCATGGATTTATTGTGCATGTATAAAGGTAGTATTGATACCCATATGCTTAGATAAGACAAGGAGCATAATGCCTTTTGCTAGTGAGTTCTGAATAATTAGAATCCATAAATGGATCAACTTAATGAATACAAAACCCATCAAATTTATCACAAGATCATGTTTCATTAAGAAAAATGGTATACCAACTACTTCATGCCAATTAAGCTCATAATCCTTTATTTTCATTGTTAGATAGCATGTAGGGATTTGAATTTGTGGGTAAAGGAAAATGGATTTTGTGCACTGTAGGATGATTGAATGTTTCATAGGTGACCAAAGAACCTTAATAGATAAGTCCATGGCATTATTATGCTATATAATGATGTGTAGACTGATTAATGTGAGGAGTCTACTTATGTTATAAAAGTCAATTATAGCTTGATTGAATAATATGTAGGAAGATCGATACAAGAAGTATACAATGAACATATATATAAGAGGTGATTGCTAGTTATTAGTTTTGGATTTTTTTTTATTGCTTTATCATTTATTGAAGTTGATCAATGTGAGAAGCTTTGAATGAATATTTGTTGTATCCATCCATCAAGGGAGTGGTCTAAGGTTTGTTTTAACATAATTGTCTTTCGAGGGAATGGTCTATTTTACGCAACTTTTGATTTGATGTGGTAGCTATCCTTCAAGGGAGTAGTCTACTATGTGTTTTGAAGTATGGATGTATTGTGTAATTTAAGCATGGACAAGTCTATTAAGGTTTGAAAGGTTTACCCACGTAGAAGTAGGAGCTAGACACATTAATTTTAGGGGGAGGGTTTTGAGAAACAAATGATCATGGGATTTCATCTACTAAAAGATGGAAAGTATCCATGAGAACCAATGTTATGGGTATGGCCAGGGTACCCATATTTAAGATTAGATTATTATAGTGACATATAAATCACATAGTTATATATAATCAATTAATCTAAAAATGATGAAAGGGAAGGTTAATTTACCCAAGGATGAGATTAAGTGAGACATGAAAGTGTGGTGAACCTTGTTTTAACAATGAAAGAGATGAAAATGAGATGCATTGATGGGTTTAGGTTTTAGCCTATCATCTCGAGAGGATAAGTGATAAGCACCTGATCTATATTTATGGGTTATAATGTTAGTGACATGTTGTTTTTCTTTGAGGAAAACTTCTCAAATGTTGAATTCTTGTATTTTCAAATGCTTGTTATAGTCTTGCTTGATACACTGTATATAAATGCAAAGATGATTGAGGGCAGTAAGGTGATGTTCATTAAGAAGTTTTAAGTGTGCTAAACATTCTTGATGATAGTCATTTTAAGAAAGAATCTCACTTAAGGATATGTAGAGAGATGGGATTTGGATTTCAAGAGGTAGGATGGCCTCAACTCCAAAGACTAGAGAAAAAGGTGTATCACTCATAGCAGTTCAGATAGTAGTGTGGTAGGCCCATAAAGTAGATGGGATATGGAGGTGACTATCCTTTCCCAAAGCATTAACCACCTTTGTGATAATTTTGATGAGGGTTTTATTAGAATCTTTGGCTTATTCATTGGATTTTGGATGATAATGGGAAGAGAAACTTAAGTCAAAACCAAAATCCTTACAAAGTTCTTGGACCTTTTTGTTCTTGAAGGATTTTCCATTGTCAGTGATGATTTTATGAGGGATACCAAAGTGGTAGATGATGTGATGGGTAATGAAATCAATTATTTTCTTAGCTCTAATTGAGATTAACAAAATTTATTCCACCCATTTGGTGAAATAATTTAGGGAATTGATGATATATTGGTGACATTGAGAGGAATGAGGATTGATTTCTCTAGTAAGATCAAGACCCCATTATAAGAAGGCTAATAATCTATTGATACCTAGAGATCATCAGGAGGTGCATGATGGAGGTTATCATGTTGATGACATTTTACATATTTCTTGACATAGTCATAATAATCATGATTAAGTGTAGGCCAATAGTAGCCCAAGTAAAGAATATGTTTTATAATAGCCAAACCACTGAAGTGTCCTCCACAGATGCCATCATGTTTTTCCTTAAAAGTATGAGATGCTTCATTATTATGAAGGTGTCAAATAAGGAGGCCATCAAAGCCTCATTTGTAAAAAATGTCCCCTAGTATTAAGTAGCAAGAGGTGCTTTGAATGAAATATCTATGAGCATTTCTTAAAAGATCATGCAGAAGGACACCAACATTAAGGTAGTCAAATATTTGGTCATACCAAATGTCTAACTGTGATGTTTTCACTTGGAAAATGGTAGGAAGATCAAGACTAAAATAACATGGGGTGATAAAGTGGTGTGTGGTGACAAATAGTTTAGAGTCAGTAGGTTGGAATGGAATTTGGGATGCAAGGGAAGCCATTATGTCTGCAAATTTGTTTATAGAGTGAGGGACTTGTTGGATGGTATAATGGTTAATTGATGATAATAGTTTGTTATAAAGTTGTTTATACTTCAAAAAAACATAATTTTTGAATTGATAGGCTCCTGTGACTTGGTTGATAATAATTTGAGAATCTCTAAAGACATGTATAGTTTTGATTCCTAAATCTAGGGTGGTTTGGAGACCTATGATCAAGGCCTTGTATTTGGTTATATTATTGGTGAATTCAAAATCAAGTTTGAAAGAAAGAGGGAGAGGCTCTCCATTAAATGGAATGAGGACTATGCTGACACCCCCACCATTTTGACACTTGCAACCATCAAAATACATAATCATTTGATAGGTGGGTTCTTCTGAAGAAAGAATAGCTATAGACTCATCTGGAATGAAAAAAGAGGAGTTTGACTATCAAGGAGAGGAGCTTCAACTAAATGGTCCATAATGACCTATACATTAATAGAATGTCATGGAAGAAACTCAAGATCAAACTCAGCTAAAATCATAAGCCACTTAGCCATACATTGGTTATGATGTGGCTTAAAGTGCATACACTTGAGGGGGTTAGTGTTGGTAAGGACATAAGTTTTATGGTTAAGAAGATAGTGATGAAGTATAGAGGTGACAAAAACTAAGGCAAGGTTGAGTTTTTTTAGATGGATGTATTGGGTTTCATAGTGAATGAGGGTATGACTGATGTAATAAATAGCTTGCTCCTTATGTTAGTCATTATGATGAGTGAGCATGGCTCCCAAGGAATGATCGGGGGTAAATATGTATAAATAAAATGGTTGATCTTCCTTTGGGGGACTAAGGATAGGTGGAGAAAGAAGATACTCCTTGATTGCATCAAAGGCTTATTGAAACTCCTTGGTCCAAATAAAGGAGGTATCTCTTTTTAGGAGGTTGTGAAAGGGTTGATAGTGATTGGATAGTTGGGAGATAAAATGGTAAATTGACCAAAGTTTGCCTTGTAGGATATGAAGTTATTTTAAGTTAGTAGGAGGAGGAATTTCTAGAATGGATCTGACTTTTGTGGGGTCTATTTCTATTCCATGAAGGGAAACAATGAAGCTTAGAAGTTTTCTTGATAAGACCCTAAAGATAATTTTCTTCAGATTGAGCCTAACATGATAATGGATAAGTAATTAAAAGATGATGGCTAAAATGGTGAGGTAATCCTAGTGATGTTTAGATTTTTTGAGAAAATCATCAACATAGTCTTTGACTATTATATGAATGAGGTCATGAAAAATGTACGTCATGGCTCATTGATATGTGGATCCTACATTCTTTAAGACAAAAGGCATGACACGATAGGAAAACATTCCCCATGGGGTGATAAAAGATCTCTGATGTTGATCTTGGGGGGAAATCAAGATTTAGTTTTATCCTAAAAATCTATCCATGAGGGATAACATTTCATGGAATATAGTAAGATCAACAAGTTGGTCAATGCTAGGTATGGTAAAGTCATTTTTTGGGCATGTAAGGTTAAGATCATAGAAATCCACACAAAGGTCAAGTCCGCTAGTGGGTTTGGTGATAGGAAAAATGTTAGAGACCCATTGTGGATAGTCACTGGGTTACATGAAATTAATAGATAGAAGGCATTGAAGTTATTTGATAATAAGAGCTATATGGGGATGGATTCGATGAAGTTTTTGTAGACTAGATTAACCTTGATATGGGTAATGATGTTATGAAGGTAAATAGATGGGTCAATACCAAGAATATCCTGATAAGACCAAGCAAATGCTATGCTATGGTCATGAGGAAGGCTATATAGTTTCTTTGTTCCTCAAGAGTTAAGGATTGGCCAATCATGACAATATGAGGGTTCTTTTGAGTACCCAAATTAATATCTTTGGTTGATTCATTTAGCATTGTTTGATTTTTAGGAGGGAGGGATTTTTAAAGAGAAGAATCCTCCACACCTAGGTAGGTAAGAATAGATTTGTCATATTGAAATTGGATGGTGTTAATGGTGGGGGAATCATTTGTGATCATTTCATGGTGGATGAGAGGAATGGTTTTAGTTTGACCTTCCTATTGATAAGTTAGGGGACCTAAATTGATGGTGTTCATAAAAAAAAAGTTAGGTGGGATGATGTCATTATCTTCAAATGGATTTGGTGAGGGTAGAGGTTCTTAAAATTGAAAATGTGAAGTTGATAAGGGTAGAAGTTCCTTGAATGGGAGAGGTGAGGCTAGTGGTTCCCCAAATGGGAGAGGTAGAATTGGTGGTTCTCCAAATGGGAGAGGAGGGACTAGTGAGGCTGGTCTAGGCTCTTCTAGGGGAACATACCTTAGGCCAAAGAACTCATAATGTTTTAGAGTTTTGATAACAAGAAGTTCATGGGGTCCTTGTTCATATAAGCCAAACCCAAACCCTATCCAAGTGCATCGATGAAGGTACATTTGGGAAAATTTTAGGTTGCTAAGATATTAAAATTTGAAAGTGAATGGGTGAATACAAGTCATTGTGGTGGGATCAAGAAGTGGTTAATCAAGTCCCCCATAGACAAAATATGTTCTATTATTGGGAAGACCAAAGGGGACAAGGGTACCATTATTGGGATCATAAGATGGATCAATTTTAAGGTTCTCAAATTCATGTGGAGAGGGAAAATCATCCAAAGATAAAATTTGATATTCTTTGAGTGTAAGTCATTAGAATGTGGATTACAAGGGGTGATCAACTGGGATTTGTGATGAAGGAATAGTTGAACTAGTGGATGTTTCACCATTGTTAAAAATATAAGTGTTGGTGTGTTCATTTGATGTAGTGGTTTGGTTGTGAAAAGGGTGAAGGTGGAATAAGAACACCATTAGAATGATATGTCATATTAAAAGAATCAAAGGGACTTGGATCATCTTTGATTGTAATGACTTGTCCCTCATATTCATAATTGACACATCAGTGAAGGGTAGAAGGGATGCATACCATAAAATACATACAGGGGTGAACAAGTAACACATTATATTGAAATTCACCATCTATGACTTAAAATAGTTCAAGAGTTATTCAAGGCCCCAAACAAATGTGGAGAATAATTTTCCCTAGAGTATTGGCCAAAGTATCATTGAATGATCAAAGAACCGCTAATATTTTTGACATGATGTTTTAAAGTTGGTCACAGGCATGGGAGGAGATGATATTGATACTCATTCCCCCATCAATTATGACCCTTTTGACATGTGTATGATTGATGGATGTTGTAATAAAAAGAGGGGGATCAGGATTTTCGCTATGATATGGTGAGATTTCAGACTCTTGAAAAGTGATTTTGGTAATGTGGTGGATAAATCCAATCAAAGATGCAAGAAATTGGGGATCATCTAGTTTAACCTTTATGGAATGCATTTATTTGATTAAAGCTTGATGATGTTGAGGCAAGGTGATAATTAAGTCATAAAGACTCATTTTTATGGGCATTTGGTGAAGTTGTTTTAGCACCATGCATTGGATAAAATAAGTTTCATTAAAAGATGAAGGGGCTTCCAAAATGGAGACCTTAGGCTTGGATGGTTTGAAGGTGAAGGTGTAATCTTTTGGGTTTGGTTGGTTGGTTCAAGAGTTGAAGGGTAAGCCCATGGAATGGTGGCTTTGGCTTTACCCTTTTAATTTTTTTGGACTACTTTACCCTTGTCCTTGTGTTGGGCTCTAAACCAAGTTACCATATGAATAGTATGGATAAGAGGAGAAATTACTTTCTTTTATTCCTTTGTTTCACTCCTTGGTGGGAGTAGAGAAGGAGATGATTGGTAGGAGGATTAGATAGGTGGTAAAAGAGGCAAATCACTTAAAGAAGGCTCATCCAATAGATCATCCTCCTCTAAAAGTCCATGAATGATAGTTTAGAAAACTTTATAATTCTTTGTATCATGCCCAAGTGTTATATGGTAAAGACAAATTAGATTATCATTAAACCAGGTTGGACTTTAGAGAGTGGGGTCAAAAGGCTTGATGGGGGGTAATTTAATGGCAAAATCTTGTAGGAGCCTTTGTAATATAGCTCTATAAGACTCCAATAAGGATTTTAGAGATGGTGGGGTTTGAATTTTTGGTTTAAGTTCCTTTTTGGGTAATGGATTTTTAATAGGAGCTATGGTTGGTGGGGTAAGACTAGATAGATGTTTCAAATGAATTGGCTTAGTTATAATTGGTTTAAGAATTGGGGGTCTAGATGCTGAGGGTTTAATATATGGGAAGCTAAATGGGGAAAGGTTGGTGAGGAATGATGATGAACTAAGAGATGGGCTTGTTATAGGTAGAGAAAGGGGAGATGGTTTTTTGGTGAAAGAGTAGGTTATGGGAATGGTGGAAGGATGTGGTCCTAAAATAGAAGGTAAAGGTGAAGGAGTTGGTATGGTTCTTCTTTGAAGTTGAGGTCTAGGAAATCCCTCCTTCTTAATGGGCTTAATTGGGTTAGCTTTTGGTTGGATTGGTGTGGTTAGATCCAGTCTCAAAGGAGGGTGAGTAGGATTTGGTGTGGGAGGGATCCCTAAGGTCTTGATTGGCTTAGTAAAATAAGCATAGGGTGATTTAGTAATTTTACATAGGGGTAATTGAGGTGGTTCCTTAGTAACTTTAGGAGGAGTATTTGGTATAGTTGTAACAATAGGTTCCAGAATGGATTCTAGTGAAGTAGAAGGTTCAGTATAATTTTGATATGGGAGTCCAAGTCGATGCCAAAAGGTGGCTATATCAAAGTTAGGTTGGGAGGTGAATTCCAAACTTTGAACTAGCCAAGAGAAGGGTTTATAAATAGGAATTATTCCTTGATCATTAGCTTCAAAGTGAAAACCCTTTAGGGATGAAAGGAGAGATTTTAGTATTGGTATCCTTGGTAGAAGGTTCTAAAGAAAATGGTTGGGTAGATAGGGCTATTATCTCTTGAGAAATGGATTCCAAGGAAGATATAGATGATTCTAAAATTTGTGTGGTAAGGGTAATGGTTTCAGGTAGAAGGGTCAGTTTAGATTCCTTGTCAGATCGATTGTTCAAAGGAATAAGTGATTTTTTGAGTTGGATTGAAGGAGTGAATGAAATGGTCAATTGAGTGACCATCTCTTTAGGTGTTTCCACCACAGGAGGGGTGGGTGAAACCATGGTTTCATCTAAGGAAGTGGAAGGGATAGTTACTTCCTTCATTTAGGAATTTGAAGGGATTGGTAGTAGGTAGATTTCCTTGATTTGGGTGATAGAGGTAATAACTTATTTGATGATGGCACATTACTAATGACATTGATTACATATACTTCATGTGAATTGGAGGATTGTGGTTGGTTTTCATGGTGTTGGGTTAAAGGTGTATGGTTTGGATATTGTTTTTAAAAAATATCAAGGGATTGGTTTGAAGGAGCATTTTGGTTGTCAAACACAAGCTCCCCTTTATCAATTAGGTCTTAGACAATGCTTTTAAAAGTATTGCATCTATCGGTATCATGCCCAACAACCCAGTGATAGTCACAATGCCCATTCTCATTGTACCACCTGAGAAGGGGGTGAGAAGTATCAAATTATTGAAGGGGTTTGATGGGTCAAAGTTGGATTAGATTAGTTTTAAGTATTTTTTCCAACACTTATATATAAGATTCCTTAATTGGGGTGAACGGTTTTGAAGAAACCTAGTTTTGGGTATGGTTTTAGCCATTAGAAGGATTATTGGTTCAAGGTGTTTGGTTGATGGGTGGAGGAGGTAAAATTTTAAGAATGACAGAATGTGTTGATGCTTACACATTATAATTGGTTGGGTTCATGGTTTTTTTGGAGGATGACTCAGTGGATTTGAAACTAGAATTTTTATTTCAAAGCTTTAACTTCCCTATATCAATAGCATGGTTTTCCAGTTTACAGGCCGTAGTAAAAGCTTTGTCAAAGGTCATAAATTTTTGGACTTGGAGAGTTTGAGTAATGTGTTTAGCACAACCCTAGGAAAATAATTCAATTAATTTGGGTTGGCATAATGGGAAAGTGAGTTGATTAATGAGACCTCTAAATCTAGCAATGAAATAAATAATGGACTCATCTTCAAACTGTTTGATGGAGTATAGGTATGTAATGGAAAACTTGTTAGATATGTTTATAGAAAAGTGTTTCAAAAAGGTTTGTGCCAATTGAGATAAAAAAAAGATAGAATGAGTGTGAAGATAACTATACTAGTCAATGGCAGCCCCAAATAATGATGACATGGGAAAGGTTTAGAGGAGGAGAGAATCATCATAAGTGATCAAGTAGTAAGCATGTGAGAACACTCTTAAGTGTTGTTGAGGGTCCTCTTTACCTTAGAATTTAAAAAATTTGGGAAATTTACATTGAGAAGGGTAAGCATGAATAGGTATGGAGGGGTGGATAGGTTCATTACAAATTTGGTAATAAGACAAAAGATTGGTTGAGGTAGAGATGGATGACTCATAAACTTGAAGCTGAGTCAGGCCACTTAGCCAATAGATACCATTTGTCTAGAGTTTATACTCCACCAGAGAATGGAGTGGGTCCTCTCCTTGGTGGTGAAATCCAAGTGGGATCATTGGTTAGGGTAAGGTGATCCAAAGGGTGATGAAATCAGAATGGGCCTTGTCTTAGGTATGTTTTGATGTGTTCTTTGGTGTAGTGATTTAGTAGTGTAACATATCTGTTCTATGATTTATTGATAATGTGATTAATTAATCTAGGTGAGATAAGCATTATATAAGAAAACAATAGATGCACTTAATTTTACCCAAAATAAATTTTTGGTTTCTTTTCATGAAAACAAAGAATAATGCAATGAATGCAGGATGAAAATGCAACCTATCCCTAGAATGAAGTTCACATTTTTTTTAGATTTAAAGATTTGTAGAAATACAAGAATATGAGATTCACTAATGTAACTATATGAAATAACAAGAACTATGAAACCCTTAAGGGGTCCCATCGGGTGTGCCAAAATGTTTCAATTTATTTCCTTCATTTCTTAGTTTTAAAAGTAGATAACAGAAAGTGAGTATTAAGGGTGTGTGGATGGGTACCTAGTATAATTGCACATGTTGATATGCAGATGAAGTGAGAAATACTTATTTATCTAAGGAATAAAGACCTAAAAATCACATTAATTTATTAGGACTTGTTCCAAAGTCTTAACATTAGGTTAGACTTTTTGGTAGGTTAAATAAATAATTATTGATAATGGGTCATGCATCTTTTTAATAAAGACACCCCCAAGAAATAAATTTACTTAGTTTTAGTTTTAGGTAGTTTTTATGTTTTGAGTTAATTAATTAGAACTACCTTATGGGTTGATTTCCGGTAAAGATTTGGTTATATGATTAGTTGGTTTTACCGGTCATGGGTAAAATCTATAAAATCAATGTTTACAATGTAAAAAGGTTAATGGAGTAAAGGCATCCTTTCATGTAATTGGTTTTTTGAATACTAATAAAATACTTGTGAACTTGCACTAAGTGGGGACAAGGTTCAAATTATTTGATCAAGGAGTTATTAGTGGTATCAGAGCTTGGTTTTGTCCAACACAGTGAATTTTGGGAGCTTGGTGAATTCAAAAGAAGGCAAGGTGAAAAGTTAAATTCATGAGAAATTAAATGGATGAAATAAGGTATGCCATATCAATTAAATATTTCATTGGTTTAAATGTAATGTCAAAAGTTCAAAAAATTATTAAATTATTTAAATTTTTCAAATATTTTTGCATTTAAGCTTGTGTATTTCTCTTATATGACCATCTAGTCATTTTGGCCATTCATACTCCATTAAATTGTATTAAAAATCCTCATCTGGCATTAAAAATTAATTTCATAGCATTAAATGTTATTAAACTCATTAATTTTTGGCAAAAATAAACTTGTACGACCTATTTGCATATTTAAAACCTCTATAATTTTCATCCATGGCTGCCATTGTTGATTGCATTCATTCTTAGCCCTTTTGAATCCAAAAACACCTAAAATTTTGGTTAAAACCCTTGTTTTGAATCCTTAAAGGAAAATATGGAATTTTTTTTGATTTGTATGGCCAATGGTACAACCTTCCAACACCCTGGCTGAAATTTGAAACCATTTCTAGCAAAAAATACTTCAAAATTTTATTAAACTCAACCAAAATCAGTTTTATACTACCTATACAGATTTGTACAGCCACAAGAAGTGAGAGCAAGTGCAGAGAGAGGTTTTAGGAGCTGCCATGGCATCTTAGGTAAAAGTGGCATAGTAATAAACTTAGGCAAATATTTTTTTTCATGTTTCTAAAGTTTGGTTATCAAAATTTTGTCTTAGATGGGTCTCACATGAGAAGCTTGGCTGAGAAGGTTAAAAAGAGAAAAATCTTGGATTTATTTACATACATGTAAATTTTTTATTTTTATTTTCCCCCATAGACAAAATCCAACATAAGTATAAGTTTCTGCATATTATATTTTGAAAGTGGTCTTAGAGCAATTGGTTAAAGTTATTTTGTAAGAAGCTTGCAAGGAGGAGGTCAAGGGTTTAAATCCATTATTTTTGAAAGAAATTGCTTTATAATATATTCTTTGTAAAAGGAATATTCCCTTTTAATTTTTTTTTTGTATACCTTGAAAGTTATGAAAAACATACTTATTGTATAGTGTTGTTTTAAAAATCAAAAAAGGGGAATTAAATTCTATTTCTTTTACATTGTTGTGGTGATGTAAGAGTGTAATTGGTGGAATAAGGAAGTAATTTGGTGAAATAAGGGTGTAATAAATTGATTTTTGGTGATTTTAAGTGCAAAACCTATCAAAAATTCTTGTTTTTCTTTTTTGCTCTACGCGGAGGTTAAGTGAAAAAACCCATAGAAGCAGTGTCTTGTGCAGTGAGTGTGATATTTGTTTCATCTCTTTTACATTTTATCACACTTTTCTCTATTACACTTGCTTTTATTTCAAGATGATGAATATTCAAAACATGCTTTCAGATGGTGATATATTAACAATTTATAATTATTCTGATTGGAAATGATTGATGTAGGCTTCACTAGTTTTTAATGAGTTATGGGATATTGTCAAGAATGAAAATCCCACATTGCCAATAGAATAGGCTAAATTAGATGCATTCAATTTCCATGATTCTAAGGCCTTATCTCTCATTAAATGTTTTTTTACTCGTGATACTTATGTTCATATTGAAAATTCTCCTCATAGTTACACTGCATGGAAAACATTATCAGATTTATATGATAAGAAACTTAAGCATAAGAAGATAGATATTCATATGCAGTTGTTTATTTTATCATTAGATGAAGATGGGGATATGGGAGAATATATGTCTAAGTTGAAAAATATGACTACTGAGTACACTAAGGTTGGGTTTAGAAAACTAGGTGATGACCTCATAGTCACTACTATTTTGAAAGAACTACCTAGGTCCTATAGGAATTTTTTTGAAATGGTGCATGTCTCTGACAAGATCACATGCATCACCTTTGATAAGTTAGCTAAGTTTCTCATCCAACATGACCTCTCTCTACCCAATAAATCCAAGAAAATTGAAGAAGCCGATGTTTTACAGTCAAATCCTATTTCATCTTCATCTAGGCATCAAAACAATAGAGGAAATAGTTATAAGGGGGTCAAGGTTATAGAAGTAGATATCAAAATAGAGGTAGGGGTTATTCAAATAACCAAAAATCTAACCAATCACTTTCACATGAAACAAGTGATTGAGGACATGGTCATAACTCATATACGGGTAGAGGTTAAGGTAGATAATACATTCAGTGTCATAGATGTTGAAAATTTGGTCACATTGCCTCACAATGTAGGATTCCTTTTGATAAAATTTAGAGGACAAAAAAAGTGACTAAGTCGAACTCTACTCAGTATGCTGATCATGACTATGATGAGTCCAGTAATGTTGCCCATGAATCTGCATTCACTACTTTGGGGCACATTGATTATATTGAATATGAGGCTAGAGATGAGCTCATAGATGTATGGGTTTTAGACACAAGAGAAACTAGACACATGAAATTTAGGAGAGATTTCCTTTGGTCTTCAAGGAAGCTTCTCTCTCTATATTTTATTTGGTAGATAAGTCTATGCATACACCACTAGGACTTGGATCTATTTGGATTCTTCTTCCTAATGGGTCTATAAAATACTTGGAGGATGTTTGGTATGTTACCACATTGAAGAAATAATTACTTTATTTGGTAACTATTTGAAAGAAAGGTTATCAAATTATGCTTTAAAATGGGCTCATTTACATCAATTCAGTGAGGGATGATTATAAAATAATGTATACAGGATATGAATATGGAAACTTGGTTAGATTGAATTGTAAAGTGCTTCCTCCCACTATAGAACTTATGGTATTTGTTGACATAGGTACAGGTACTATGTCTACACAACGGCTATGGCATCTCCGCTATGGACATTTGAATATCCACTCTTTATTGGATTTTTAGAGATATGGTATGGTGAGTGGGTTGCCCACTTTTTGCAAAGATATTATTCTTTGTGAGTCATGTGTTTTAGGCAAACAAAATCAACAAAATTTTCCTAAATAGTCATCCTAAAGAGCTAATAGGTGTTTGCAGTTAGTTCATAGTGATGTATGTGACATGAAAAAGTCATCCATTGGTGGGTGTAGATAATTTGTCTTGTTTATTGATGACTTTTCTCATATGACTTGGGTATTTTTTATGAAAAAAAATCTGAAGTTTTTGCTAAGTTTGTTGATTGGTTACTCTTAGTCAAAAAATAAATAGGTTCACATTTGGTCACTCTTCATTCAGATAATAGAGGTGAGTATACCTCAAATGAATTTTTAGATTATTGTCGAGAACATGGAATTCATTGACAATATAGTAATGCTT
The DNA here is from genome assembly GCA_037957365.1 of Torreya grandis. Taxonomy (NCBI): domain Eukaryota; kingdom Viridiplantae; phylum Streptophyta; class Pinopsida; order Cupressales; family Taxaceae; genus Torreya; species Torreya grandis. The sequence goes on from JARHVA010008117.1 coordinate 522,327, forward strand.
ATACTCCACAATAAAATAGAGTATCTGAATGGATGAATAGAACTTTAGAGGGCACAACACATGCCATGTTGCACTATAAATAGCATGATGATAAGTTTTGGGTAAAAGCCATTGGTACTGTAGTGTATTTGAGAAACAGGTCCCCCACACTTGCACTTTTGGGACAAACTCCATATGAGGCATGGTATGGGTTTAAACTAAAAATTAAAGACTCGAAAGTGTTTAGATGACTTTGTTTTGTTTTGGTTCCTATTAAACATAGAAGTAAGTTGTAACAATGAACTTGAAAATGCATCTTTCTTGGTTATTCTGAAGATAAAAAGGGGTTTCATTTGCTTGCACAGGATACAAGCAAATTCATAATGAGTCGAGATGTAATATTTGATGAATTTGGGACTATGAATACTATAGAGATTGACTCTCAACTTGATATATTAGAGAAGAAAAATACAAAAAGAGATAAGGGTTTGAATAATGGGGACAACTCTTCAAAGTTGTGGTATGAGACTCAAATTCCTTCACTTTCTTCTCCTTCATCTATAAGTTCACAGGTTGATGATTTAGAAATTGTTTAAAATTCTCTAAGTCCCCCTTTGGATGATTCACATGATGAGAATTCTAGAGTCCCTAATTTGAATAATTTGACTAAGTATCCAAAATGGGCTCAAAGTACTTTTTATGACTTAAAAGAAGATAGAATTGGTTAACAGGGCCCAAGAATTCTTGAAAGTAGGTAAAATATGCTATGGTTGTTACTAATTCTTCCTTTGAGCCATCCACTTTTGAGGAGGCATCTACTAAACATTTTTGGCAACAAGTAATGAAAAGTGAGTATGATGCCATACTTAGCAATAATACATGGGTTTTAGTCGATCCTCCTCTACATGTTAAACCTATAGGATGTAAATGGGTTTATAGGACTAAGTATAAATCAGATGGATCCATTGATAAACATAAGGCAAGACTTGTTATAAAAGGATATGCGTAACAAGAAGGTATTGCCTAGGAGGAAACATTTGCACCAATTTCTAAAAGGCACACTATTCATATGGTACTTGCCTTAACAGCACAAAATGGTTAGAAATTACATCAATTAGATGTTAAAAGAGCTTTTTTAAATGGTGATTTATAGGAAGAAGTATTTATGAAACAACCTCAGGGTTTTGAATAGGTGGGTGCTAAACACAAAGTGTGTAAATTGATAAAAGATTTATATGGCCTCAAACAAGCACCCAAGGCTTGGCATGAGAAAATGGAATCATAATTGAAATCCATTGGTTTTCATCACAATGAATCTAATGATACTCTCTATTTTTGAGTATAGGGTAATAAAAGGGTGATACTTGTTCTCTATGTTGATGACTTATTTATCACATGTAATGATGAAAACCATAACAAGTCTATGAAGAAGGAATTAAAAGATGGGTTTGAGATGAAAGATTTTGGACTTCTTCACTACTATCTAAGCATAGAGTTAACTCAAAAAGAGCATAGTATTTCCATTTCAAAAACTAAGTATATTTATGACTTATTAGATAGGTTTGGCATGAGTGATTACAAACCTGCCCTCACTCCCATGGAAAGTAACTTGAAATTGTCTAAGGATGATAGCAGTGCCTTTTTTGATGGCACCACATATAGACAATTGGTGGGAGGTTTGATATAATTGATGACTACCAGGCTTGATATTTCATTTTCAGTTTGAATTTTACCTAGGTTTATGCATGAGCATAGATAAATTCAATAGCATGTGGAAAATGAGTACTTCATTACCTTCAGAGAGTGAAAACATATGGCCTTGAATACTACTGCAATAAGAACTTCAAACTTGTTGGATATTGAGATGCATATTTTGGTGGATGTGTTGATGACAGTGTCAACCACAGGATACACTATGTATATGGGTTCATCTGCCATTGCTTGGTGTTGTAAGAAGCAGGATACAATGGAAAATTCATCAATAGAATTAGAGTATATTGTAGCATGGGATGCTTCCAGATAAATTGTTTACCTACATCATATTATTGAAGATCTTCAAGTTTCTCAGTTTGCTCCTACACAGTTATACACTGATAATCAAAGTGCAATCAAGATGTCAAAGAATCCTATGTTTCATGCCAAAACAAAACATATGGATGTCAAATATCATTATCTATGAATTCTAGTGGCAAAGAAAGCTCTTGATCCAATATATTGCCCAACTGCCAATCAGACAATTGACATCTTCACAAAACCCCTTGATAGAATCAAAATTGAAAAATTTAGAAAAATGATTGGTATGTGTCAAAAGACCTGAATTTGGATCATAGGGAGGTTTGTTAGGACTTGTTCCAAATTCTTAACATTAGGTTAAATTTTTTGGTAGGTTAAATAAATAATTATTGTTAATGGGGCATGCATCTCTTTAATAAAGACATCCCCATGAAATAAATTTACTTAGTTTTAGTTCTAGGTAGTTTTTATGTTTTGAGATAATTAATTAGAACTACCTTATAGGTTGATTTCTCATAAATATTTGGTTATAGGATTAGTTGGTTTTACCGGTCATGGGTAAAATCTATAAAAACAATGTTTGTAATGTAAAAGGGTTAACAGAGTAAAGGCACCCTTTCATGTACTTGATTTTTTGAATATTAATAAAATACTTGTGCACTCACACTAAGCAGGGACAAGGTTCAAATTATTTGATCAAGTAGTTATCATAACTTATGAAAAATGGAATAATAGAAAGATAAGTGGGCTACCTAGTGACAAACTAGTCCCAAGAAAGGAATATGCTTTCTTAAATGGATGTCATCCCATGTTTGACATTCAAGTTCATAAATAAATAAGAATTATAAAAGATATATATGTAAACGGTGCCAAATAAACAATATCAAAGATATCTAATTCATAACATGATTAATATGATCAAAATAATTGTTTCATAATTCCATAGCTATGTCAATATCCTCTTGAATTAAAGATATTTATATATCGATGTCTTCATAATTATATGTGAGAACCATCACACATAGAGCTAACTTAAATGCAATGTTACTTTGATTAGTGAAAAAGGGTTGTGGGATAATGGGGAGGTCAAATATGTTGTCAACTTCCTGCGTTAATCCAAGTAAGGTCATCTACATGCATAAGATAAATTGTAGTCAGGTCTAGAGAGGTTAGAAAAGGGGTTATGCATTGGTCAAAAGGCTAAAGGAGATTTGGTAGGGTATAAATGGATTCAAAACTAAAAAACTATCATTTTGGAATGATAGTGATCATCAATGGTCAAGGAGACCATCAATGATTAGGGCAACCGTTGGTGGTTGTCTTGACTTACAATGGTTGGGTGACTGGTGGCTTTTACTATAACCATCAATGGTTATGGTTACTTGTAAATGAATTTATAGAATGAGTTAAAAAGGGTATCTAGTGTACAAAAGGGGGTGTATATGGATGAAAGGGTATTAGGTGGGTATTAGGAGTGGCGAAAAGGGTTCAAATTGACTGATCAAGAGAATAAATAAAGAGTTTAAAATATTGAAAATAAAACAAAGTACCTTTATTAGGTTAAATATTTGATAGCTGAGTACTGAAGATAGTGTAATAGTACTCTGACCTTTAATAATCACATGAATAGGGTTTTGAGATGTCAAATGCTTATATAAAGAAAAAAATGAGCCTGCATTTGTAAATTTGTGATCCATAACTCTCCCAAGAACCCTGCATTTATAGCAAAAACTTGCTAAGTGAGGAGGGAAGATTTGAGGTAAAGTTGCTAAGTTGGGAGGATAAATATGCCCATTTCAAAAGAATGAAAGCTATGATATGTTCATGGGAAAGTTTCTATTTTTCCCATGTAATCTCATCCACAACTAGATGTTTTTTATGTTATGGGGGTAGAAACCTAATCATCAACAATTAGGGTGACCATCGATGGTCGATCCATTAATGTAAAAATGGTTAAAAAGAGTCAAGGAGAGCATGATAAAATTATTGGTGGCTAGGTGTAAAGGGTGTTTAAGGGTGAGCTAACTAGCTAGATAGTTAACTAATGGTCGAGAATAGGTCTAAGGTGATGTGATACTAAAAACATTTCAAGGAGATTTTTTTAGGTGTATACACTTTTGTCTTAGTTTATTGGGAAAGGACATGAGTGTGAGCCATGGGTTTCACTTTGATTAGGCATTAGGTGTATATATGGGGAGATAAGAAATTACCCTGCTACCATCCAGACATCTATAGCCTCACCAAAAATACCTTTGATAACCTATTCCTCCTTTCTCTATATTTTTCATGATGTGTGATACATTGATCTTATTTCATAATGTAGGATTTGAATTCTTTATTGATTTTATTATTGATTTTTTTTGGATTGTACCTCATATATACATACAGACCTACATATATATACATGTAAATATGTGTAGACATATATGTGTTTAATCAAAATATACATGTAAATGCGCTGGTCTTAGTTAGAACTCAGGTTTAATCAAAATATCCTTGTCAACTCTTAACCATGTCCATGATTATTACCTTAAACAAGTATTAACATTTTATGTGCATTTGACCTCAAGGGATAACGAGAGTTTTCTAAATTTATATAGAACTATGGGATCGTCTTTCACATACCTAATGAAATCATTAGATTTAAGACATATTCATGACTAACTCTCTCATTGCTTACCTAGATTAAAAGTTTTGAACTACAGAATGCATTACCCCTTACTTGGGTTATTTTATTCAAAATAATTCAAACTATGTTTTATTATATAAGGATTAACCTAAATTTGACTATCATGAAGTAAAAAAACTATTCTAGAAAAGGAAAACTACTAAAAGCAAATGAGCTAATTTAGAAAACATGAACTAGTCTAAGAAAATAAAATGATATAAAGTAGGAAAACAACTAATAAATCTAATCTAATATACTCATACATCTACTTGAAAATATATTTTTACTCAAAAACCTCTCCAAATGGGGTAACCATGAAGTAATACTTCAAAAATTATCAATTGATTAGGTATGTCAGATCATTACCATGAAGATCTTTCAAATGGAATGCATTATTACCCCAAATTTTTGAAATTTTATATGGTCCTATCCAAAACTAGGTAAACTTATTGTGTATTATTTTTTTCTCATGGGCTTCATCCTATAGTAGCACCAAGTTAGAGATCTTGAATTCCTTGAATTTCACTCTCTTCTTGAATCATCTCTTGACCACGTCCTGACGTTTGTTGAAGCTTTGCAATACCTTATCTCTAAAGTATTACATTTCAATGATATCAAACAATCTATAATATGTTTTATCATTTGGATCAATTTATTTTTGCATAAATTGATATGTAGGTAATTTTAGCATGATTGGGAACACTATTGTTTCCCATATACTAGTAGATATGGTGAAGCTCTGAGGACTTGTTTGTACCTAGTATGATCTACCTAGAGTGTATATTTTAGTAAGAGATGTCACTCCCTTGGTTTATCCATAGTTTAATTTTGTATACCATTTATGAGGTTATTATTGGTTGACTCAATCGATGTGTTCCATTATAGGTAGTGATTGGAAGATGATCTAATTGTAATATGATTATCATGGGCCTACTCAGTGAACTCAGCGAATTGAAATTATGACCCATTATCACAAACCAAATAAATAGGGGTGTCAAACCTAGTTGTGATACGTTCTTCAAGAAAATGTATTGCATCTTGGGCTCTAAATTTCTTGGTGGTTGGTTCATCTAGTGAAATAACCTGTAGCAATGAGCATAAACTTGTGTCTAGTTGAATAATTTGGGGTTTTAACATCAATGAAGTCTAAACCCCATTGGGTAAATGACCTATCTTCAATTATAGGTTGTAGCATCATTACTGCATGTACCCCTATTTTTTATAAAATTTGGCATTCATAGCATGTCCTCACATGGAAGTGTGCATCCTTAAAAATTGTCAACTAATAATAACCCATCATGAGTATTTTATGGGTTGGAGTGTTTTGTATGGATGGTACATACATATATTTTGATAGTTATTTTATAATATTTCTTGAGATTATTCATGTGGCACACATCTTAGATAAATACCTTCATAATTATTTCTATAGAAGACTCCCTGATTGATCATATAATGAGAAGCCTTGAGCCTTAAATCTCTATTTTTCTCTATTTTAAGCTCTTGGGGGCATGTTCAAGTGAGTAAGAACTAAATAATACCTAAATATCAGTCTTATTGGGCGACCTATGTTTGGTAAAACTCTTCAATGGTGATGCATGGGTCTAGTTCAATCATTAATTAGACTATTCCCTATCCTCTAACGATCCTGAAATGTTTTATTTCAATATTAAATTCTTGTAATTTTGTCATTCATTTACCTCTATGATCCCCAATTAATTATGTCCAAGAGTAAGCTTGACTGTAGGATTTGACACTATGGATATGTCTTATTAGGGAGGATGTAGTGTCTAAACTTTTTGACTTCTTTGATGAGAGCAAATATTTACTTGTCAATCATGGAATAGTTAAGCTCTATAACTTTCAAGCTAGTACTCATAAATGCAATAGGATGTTCAGTTTATTCCTTTTTCTATGTAAGCATGGTAATAATAGTATGTTTAGAGGTAAATGAATATGATTAAAAGTATTTGTTGAAATCTAGTTGTACCAATACTAGAGCTCATGAAATAGACTTGTTTATGTCTTGGAAGGACTTCTTAGCTTTAGGTGTCCACTCCACTTTGGCTTTCTCTTTGAGAATAATGTTGAGGAGTCTAACAATCTATGAAAACTTTGATATAAATTTCCTTACAAAAATTATCTTTATGAAGAATTATTTGAGCTCTTTTTTCTATTTGTAAACATTATTTTTGAAATCCCTTGAATTCTATTTGGGTGAATAGTGATTCCATCCTTCGTAATGATGTGGCCTACCAATTTTCATTTGGTAACATCAAATACACTTCTCATGGGGCTACGTAAAACCCCAAAATTTTTGCATCTCTTGAAAATAGACTGAAGATGGTTAATATAACCAACTCTATTTTTAGAAAAGACAATGAGATTATCCATATATAATTATGCACTTCCATATCAGTCCTTGGAATGCATGATACATTACTCTCTAAAAAGTATCTCCAACATTGATTAGCCAAAATGGAATTCTCTTATATGCATATATTCCCCACTTTGTAGTAAATGCTTTTTTCATCCTATCTTGTGTTTAACTAGTACTTGATTGTAACATGAAAGTCCATCCAAAAAAGACATCATCTTAGAGACACATGTAGTTTTTATTACTTCATCTAATGAGGGAAAGGGATAATTGTAATTTTTTAAAGCTTTATTCATATTCCTAAAGTTGACACATAGTCTGATCTTGCCATTCTTTTTCTTGACTGGAACTAGATTGGACACCCAATTTGAATGTCTAATAGGAAAGACAATCCTAGCATTTATTATTTTCTCCACTTCCTTCTAAATCAATGGTTCCAAGATAGGATTAATTGGCCTTTACCTTTGAATAAATGGTTTATGATCAATCTTGAGTGGAATCACATGGGTAATGACTCTAGGATTGAAAAAACTTAAGTCATCATAAGTCTATGCAATTACATCTTTATACCTTATAATCAGTTCCTTAACCTTTTGCCTTTATTTTGGCATGAAGATTAAGCCAATATTGATAAAATGTGCATTCTTTTCATGACCAGCTTTTTATGAACCAAATTTAGATTCATTAACCTTGATCTACCTCTATAATTAGGATTGAGGATTTGTATTGAAGGTCCTTTCTGGGGTGACCATACCTAATAAGAGGAAATTCTCTTTAAGTTTAATAATTCCTTATTAATCCAATTCTTCATGGCACCTATGGTTTCTTTCTTCATCATCAATTATTTGAGTTTTGAATTGTCCTAAATTTGTCAAAAATTGGAAGATTTATTGGTCATCATTAAATAATTGAAAACTTTTAAGGTTTTCTGGTACTAAAGGACATGGTACATACTTAATAGAGAACTTGTAGATTTTTAACTCCTATAAGGGTGACATACTCATTTATAAAGCAAGCAATGAGTTGGTGGCTCCATTTTGTTCTCTTGGGATGGATACTATGTTAAAAGCTTCAATTAGTTCAATTAAATCCCAATCTCTATGCTTGTACTTATTTATATATGACAATTAACATTGATATTTATTTATGACGTAGTTTATAATGACTTTAGAATTTTTGTATACTAACAAATCTTTGACATTATTATTGAGGGTGAACTATAATTCTAGAATTAGGGATCATATCCTTTTCTATTATTAGTGCATTTGAATTAGATCCTATATGTTGCCAATAATTTATCTCTATGCGGATTGAATAACTCAATACCAACACTTGATCCTTACTTATATCTTGTTCCATCAAAATGTAGGGTCCATAATTGAGAAGGGCCTAAAATTTATTATAGTGCTTCATGCTTCATGGAATAAGTGTAAATTACAAGACTAGGAGATTTATAACTTACCTCTTCATTGGAAATATTGTATTTTGTAATAGAATGCTTCATCCTTGGCTCTCGATCGACCCTAATCTAGTTGGATACACCTTTCTAAGGCAACCAAATATGTGAAAATTCTATGTAAATATATCCATTTAGCATTTTGACCAATATATGTTCAATAAAAACTCATAACCTTCATTAATATCCACTACCAAGATGTTGATAGTGATATACACTCTAGGTTCTAAGGTAACTTGAATTATCACATCATTTAGCTCTCCCAATACATGCACTACTATTTTACCTAACTATGACACATTCCTCTTAGATAGCTTTTGTGTTAAACCAAGCTTATGATAAATAAAACTCAACATCACTGTTATTGAAGCTCCAGAATCTACCAGGTAATTTTGTATATTCTTTCCAAATGCCCAAATGGTCTGCAAGAAAGGGGGAACTTTAGGCTATATTTTGTATATAACATTCATTTTGTCTATTTTGGACTTTTTTTGCAATAAACTAGCCTATGATGGAATTCCATAAGAGCTCTTTTTGCTCTATGATTTGTGTTAGTTCATGAAGAGTAATGTTGGCCTTGATATCATTCATATCCCCAATAATATTGTATCCCCCTTTATTTTATTCTTCTTTATGATGAGGTTGATCATTCCATTTAGGGGAAAGAGGATTATTATCAGCCTTAGGATTTGTAGGGATAATTGTACTATTTAGAGGGTTAGAAATAGCAAAAGGTTGCATGTTACTTAGATTATAATTATGCCTATTGAAATTTTAGAATGCCTATACTTCATCAAAATTTCCTCTGGGATATCATTATCTTCATTAGGGAAGGAGGACTCAAAAGTCTCAAAGACTATAGCTGAATTGGAAGGGCCATATTCATGAGGTAAATTTGAAGGATTCAACATTAGATCTTGTTTAATCATATCTCTTTGAGAGATTTATAAGGTTGAATATAACTCTATGAAATCTAAATCCACATGCTAAGATGTGTTATGGATGTGACACTAGTTCAACAAATTTGTTTCCATGATATTGATCTCTTACAACTTATTGGACTATTGTTGTTCTATATTGTTAGTGGGCATGTTGAAATGCATGTTGTATCTTGAAAATGTAGATTTTTTGGAATCAAAATGACTAATATGGGTATGAATAATTATTTTAAATTTTTTACAAATTCACTTTATCATTCATGAACTATCACAACAATATAGTGAACTAGCAACACATTAAGATCCATGAGCATGAGACAAGATCATAACACATAGAACACTTATTTGAATGAGAAAAATTCAAGGGGAAGAAAATAAACTAATGATGAAAATTTAATACAATATTATAATACAAACATCAATATTTAGTGAAGTACCAAATTCACTTGGAGTACCAACCCCAACTAGTCGAGCAACCACTTGACTAAGCTTTAACAAACACCTACTTGAAAGGAGACACTAACCCCTTAGATGACTCAGTAATAACTCATCCATATAATTTTATTTATCAAATTCAAGACATATTATTCATCAAATAGCTGATGATTACCACCTCTTCATCTCTTCTCACTCTTAGCCCTCTCAAACCACCTTCTAGGCTCCTTCGCTTAATAAGGTCTCTTCAAGATAAATTAGGTCATTTAACCTTGATAGTCATCTATAGTACCCATGTTAGATCTTAATAATATTTTATATGCACATTAATGATGGTTTAAAAGACCTAATTTATTTTTTTTAGAGTTTTATATCTTCCACTTCAACTCACACACCATCAAGTAGGTTAATTAGGCCTTGTTCTTATACTAAGCACTTGCTCATACACCTATTGATTAGACATATACACTTAACCACTTATATTTTAAATAAAATAGACCATGGAACATTCCAAAAACATTAATCAAACACTAAAATAGGTTATTCATAGCATATAGGACCAAAATCCCATTTTAGGCCTTAAAGAGACCAAATTCAATTAGGCCTTCATTAGTACACATTATCATTAGATCTTATTAAAGTAGTTTAAAAATTATCACATGGTAGAGATATATCATATCCCACTCAAATATACCCCTAATTATTTGATCCAGGCTCCATAACCATTTTTAGCTTTAACCACCACTTGAAGCACGCCATTAGCATTGTTCACAGTTAGGTATGTGCATGCCTAAAAAGTTTGTCTTGAACAACTAAAGCATAAACACAATTTTTACAAAAATACATGGAAAAAAATAACATATAAAAAATATAAATTATATTAGGGTCATCATCATATGCTTTAAATTTCACAACTCAGGGAAAAAAGACTCAAACCCTTCTTTGTAAATAGCCTACTCAGAACTGTCAACTAGTCTCAAAACATAGTCATGGAAACTTTAAATTATGACACCTAAAAGAACACAATAAAGGAATTATAATTCATGAAAAATATCCTAAAACATAAATATTAAAACCTTCAACATAAAAATCATAATCTCTAATGTCAATATTGGTCTTGTAGACCAATCTCATGACCTCACTATACATAGACATCATTAAGCTAGAAAAGTCAACTTGAGAGCAATATTTTTCTATATATAATTATCTCTAACAATTATATCCAAAATTAAAATTTATTAAAGGTATTAAAAAACTTCTCCATTTACTTTTATTCATCCTTAATCTATGATAACATATCCCTAATCATCTTCTTACTTCTACCTAGGTTTCTCACAATTTATGTCATTAGGTCTATTAGCAACTAGTCAACTTGTAAGATGGGTTTACAACTCCTAAAGGATATAACATGATAATAAACCACCATATACATAAAAAAAGTCTCAATATTTTTCCTTCATCCATTTATAAACTTTTACTTAGTCAACTCTAACTGCTATAATAAATCTTTGAGAAATAATGTTTTGAAAACGTATCACCTAATTAATACTAGATTATTGAGTTAGATTAACATTAATTGTCAACCCAGGGTGCATATGATTTTCAAAGATTTTAGCACTATATATTAATTATTTATTCATATATTAACTTTATTTACTAGTTGCAGTATAATGAACTTTTATTGAATTGACCAGATAGTTATATTATGAAACTATTATAACAGAAATACAAAAATACTTCACACTTATGAATCACACATGGATCAAACTTTATATAATAAAACTAATAATGAAATCAACTTACACAACATAGTTAAATAATGAGGGTCAGGATCTTCACTACAACTCCTTTCGAGGGAGCCCTTCCTCATTCAGAACTAAGTTCCAATCCTTCTCCAAAAGTTTTGAAAAATATTCTTACAGAATCAACCTTCTCATTCTTCAGATCTTTAGAAATTAAATATTTCTACAGAAGATTACAATACTCAAAATTCAATGACTTCTACAATTCTACTATTTTGATATCATCTCTGCAAATCCTAATCTAATCTAGGTTCTACCACTAAATATAGAAGGTAGTTTATTAGCTTTTAACCAAAAACACTAAACTAGGGAAAAATACAAATACTTAGGAACTACTATAGTCAACTTATAGGTGTTTAGTAACTGAACTTACTTGTTTTAGGCCTGACTAGGTTAAGGAAAATGCATATTATTTTCCTATTTTACTTCTTTTTATCTCCTTCCCATTTTACTTGTCTTTCTCATTTTTGGTAGCACATCCAATTTTCCTTATATGTAGGGAGTTCATATAGAAACTATGGTCCTTTCCAATCATTCATTTGGTTCCTAAGATAGTTAGATGTGTCCTTAAGATCTGATCACAATAATGGTTATATTCTGTGTAGTGGTTGTAGGCAACCTATAATGGAAGCCTATAGTTTTTGTGGGTAATATATAGTGACTATGAGCAATGTGTAGGTGGAAGCCTATATTTGGTGTGGGCACCTTATATTGGCTATGGGAAACCTATAGGGGAAGCTTACAATTGTTGTGGGTAGCCTGTAAGTGTTATGCCCAAACAAGATACCTACATCCTTACGTTACCCTTCAAATATTCATTAAATAAAGTTACATGAGTATAATCTAATAAAAGAGAAATTATCATTAATTCAAAACATAAAATATGTATATATCAATGGGCAAAAAATCATAAATTCATTCATTTATTTATACAAGTCATGGATTGTTATGGGGATTTACATAGAAAAAAATATATACTAGGTATGGATGAGGCTATAAAATAAAGAAATCGGTGGCCTCATCAAACAAGGACTTTCTTATAAAGTCCACTCACTTATATGACAAACCAATCACACCTAGAGATGACTAGGAGAGTTGAATACAACCTCCAATCACTTAATTGGCCATATTAATCCATTATGAGCACTTTATCATAAGATATTTCACATTGGGTCATTTTAGGATTCTTTTAGGGTTTAAATCATCTTCCAATATTAAGGATCATTCATAAAGTTTAGCTCCTTATTCTAGAAACCAATGCTTTGAAATTTGATCTAGAACCCTTCCCCATATAACATGAATATATTAGTTTACCATTCCAAGGTTACACATTCCAATGAACACTTGAAAGTCATTCTTGGGTTGAGAACCCTTCTTTCTATGCACATGAGAGACCTTAAAACATTTTTTCTTAGCTTAACCTTCAAATCTTGACCTAAAACATGGCCAATATACTTGAAAAAACATGACACACATATGTCAGTGATCACATATCCATATTATCCTTATAAATAGAAACTCATACCTCATTAGGCCATGCTCTCACCATCTTGCTTTATTATACCTGAGTCTTCACACTTAATTAGGTCCTAAACTAATATTTAAACCTCTTTCCACGTTCTCTCCACCTCACTTACATGCTTAAAAAACATCTCAAATTCTCAAAAAATGTCAAACATCCTTCATATGCCTTCACAACACCTCATAACATGTCATTAGGTCATGTATTGTCTAAAACTAGTCTAGTTTTAGACTTCAACTTAAGGTCTTACCCCTATAGGCTTACCTTGAAAATCTCTTGAGTGATCCAATGCCTCATATGCATGATCAATAAAACTTATAAAACTTCTTATTCTTATATTCATCCATATAATTAGGTCACCATGCTCATATATTCTCACAAGGTTCTTTCATACTATGACTAATGTCATAACTAAGCTTCTCAAGCACTTTGAGATATGAAAACTGACCTTGAAACACTTATTGATGATATTATACATTGATTAGATGCCTCACATGCTACTCAAATAATTTCATACCTCTTAAGGATGAAATCAAATAAGAATAATATTCAATGACCTCATGAACAATCTTTGACATCAATGCCAAACTTTAACAATAGAAATAATGTCCAAAAATATCCCCCTTTGTCATTAATGGAAAACAACACTATAAATTTATCATCCTTATCTCCCCATTCTGGTCTTTCTTCCCCTTTGACATAAATGACAAAGTGATGTATGCAATTTTTTGGATCACACTCCTTACAACCAAAATAATCAACACACAAAATTATGAGTTTATGATACATAAAATAAACATGCTCCTATCTCCATGCATACCTTCTTGGAGAAACTCACCTATTCTTGGAGATAATGATCATGATTATCTCCCACTAAGTACTTGGATTCTTAAATTATTTCTAGGGGCAATAATTACACCCAATTCCTATCTTAGGTGTTCAAAAGTTACCTTTAGAAGTGGTTTGGTCAAGATGTCTGCAATCTGATCTTGTACAGAAAAATATTCAAGTTTGACACTTTATTCAATTACATACTCTCTTATAAAATGATACCTGATGGGAATGTTCTTGGTCCTTGAGTGCATGATAGGGTTCTTTGAGATGCTTATATCACTTGTATTGTCATAATAAATAGGGCTAAGACCATCATACTCCACCTTTTACTATTTTAGGGTCTATCTCATCCATAAGACATGAGTGAAACATGAAGCTACTATAATGTACTCAACCTAAAATGTGGATAGTGATAATGAATGTTATTTCTTTCTTATCCATGAAACTAGGCATCCACTTAGGATGAAATCTCATCCACTCATACTCTTCCTATCATCTATACTTCTTGCCTAGTCTACATATGTGTAGGCCTTCAAATTGAACTCCTTGCTTCTTGTATACCAAAATACATAATGTATAGTCCCATTTAGATACTTTAGTATCCTTTTGACTTATTTTAGATGATTCTCCTTTGGATCTTCTTGAAACCTTCCCACAAGACCTACTGATTGCATGATTTTAGGTCTAGAGGTAGTGGTATACAACAAACATCCAATCAATGGCCTATATGATGTCTAATATACCTTTGAAGACTCATCTTCCATGACCAAATTACACCCTATGATCATGGGTGTACTTATTACCTTGAAATATTCCATCTCAAACTTATTCAGCATATCTCTTATGTTCTTGGCTTGTGAGATGAATATACCTTTTTCAGATTGAATGATTTACAACCCAAGAAATAATGATAGCTCCCCTAACATGGACATCTAAAACTATTTCTTCATCACCTTTGTAAAGACATTAGTCATGTTCTCATTGTTTCCATCAATGGTCATCTTCCATCTTGATGTATAGATTACTATTTGCAAATTTATTTTTGAATATTTGATCCAAAAGATATATGTGTTATCTATCATACCAATATATAGGAGTTTGATTTTGACCATAAAGAGCCTTTTTAAATCTATAAACATATCTTTATCATCTGATAGTGAGAACCTTTTAGGTTCATCAATGTACACTTCTTCCAAATGCCCATTCAAAAATGAATATTTGACATCCATCTAGTATACCTTGAATCCTTTGATTCTTGCATATTCTATAAACAATCTGATGGCCTTCAATATTAATACTAGTGCAAAGGTCTCCTCAAATTATACCCCTTAAATTTGTGCATTTCCCTTACATACTAATCTATCCTTGTTCCTAATAACTTCTCCATATTCATTCAACTTGTGTTTAAACACCCATTTTATGCTAATGACATTATTATCTTTAGGCCTAGGAACTAGTTCCCAAGTCTCATTTTTCCCTATTTTGTCTAACTCCTCATTCATAGCATATATATAAATTTTATCTTTGCTTTATTATATAAGAATATTAGGTTTAATATTTGATAATAAAACAATATTCTCTTGATTTATATTACTTACCAGTCTTCTCCTTGTTTGCATACCTACATTCTTGTTGCCAATGTTTTAATATTCAGGGTGATCTCTTTGAATCTATCTTAAGGGTATTTTTGAGTCCTATCTATCTTCAACTTCTTAATCTTCCTCATCAACCTATATAGTCTCTTCTTAATTCTTGATGTCAATACATTTTAAAGTGTTCTTTGACTGTGAGTGAGATTTCCTTGTCTCATCAATCTTTACATTGGTGTTTTCCACTGTCTTTTGTAGTCTCTTGTTATAACATCTATAGGTTGAGATCATTAATGATTATCCTAATAATATTACTTCATCATATTTAGAATCAAAATTTCCTAAGTCTTCATCATCTATTTCAATGAAACATTTTCTCCCAAAGACTCTAAAGTGTTCCACATTGGCATGTTTGCCCTTCCATAATTTATAATGAGTCTTGTTTTCATTAGTCCTTATCTATCCTCTATTTAAAATGTAGACAATAATTATTACTACCTCTCTTTAATATCCATCAGATAATATAGACTCATTTAGCATAGTTATAGCCATATCTTGAATTGTCTTATTCTTCCTTTCCACTACCCAATTCTACTAAGGTGTCTAAGTTGTTAATAATTGTCTCCTTACTCCATTAATATGATATACGTCATCAAACTCATTGGAACAAAACTCTCCTCCTCTATTATATCTTAGACACTTTATCTTCTCATTCTTCTCATTCTCAACAAGTTCCTTGAATGGTTTGAACTTGTCAAGACCTTATTTTTTAATTTCAAGAATATAACCCAAGTCATTCTTGTGTAATCATCAATGAGTAACATGAAGTAGTTGTCTCCTTGAATTCTTTTAATTCTTTTAGGCCCAAAAATATCAATGTGTATTAACTCTACGGGTATTGTAGTGGAGTAATCCTTAGAATTGAACCTTCTTCTAGTATACTTACCATGTTGAAATGCCTTACAAAGTATGTTTATAGGTTTTATAATCTCAGTCATGTTCATTTTAGACATCTCAGTGCTAATCTTTACTAGGTTGTCAATGTTTAGGTGACCTAGACTTCTATGCCATAGCCAAATTTCATCTATCTTTCTAATGAAACATCTCTTCTTCTTTATCTCACTCAATACATATAGGTTATTTTAAGTCCACTTAGCATTTTCAATTAGCCTTCCTAATTTGGCTCTCCTTATCTCATAGCCTCTATCATGAAATGTTAGTGTGTGCTCTTGATTTCACATCTAAATTAAACTAATTAGGTTATGTTTCAAACTTTATATATACAACACATTTTATGTCTTGGTCTTTCCATTATCTAAACTCAAGACACCCTTGCCAACTATATTGTCAGTTGTGTTGTCTCCAAACCTCACTATTCTTGCAAAATTATATTTTAATGAGATGAACTTATTTATGTCTCCTGTCATGTGGATTCAACAACCAATATCTATATACCATTTCATGCCTTCATATTTAATTTGAAAGGTAGTGTGAGCTAGCATAAAATCATCTTTTGTCTTATGTTCCTCCTTAGCAAATAGTCCATCTTACCTCTTGAGATTGATATGATATATCCTAACTTGCTTTAGTTTCCATACCAATATTTGATCCTTCTTATGAATTTTAGGAGCTTCATATGTATTTTTTAATATTTTGGACCTTATAACTCTATTAGAGTAGAATATTATACTGTGTCTTATATTGTGATAAATGTAGCAAACAACATTTTTGTACTCACGATGGTTATATAATGACTAATCCTTTATAACACTAGGTTTCCTGATTAGTCTTTTCATGTTAGTAATCTTGACTTATTCTAACTCCTCATTCTCTCTCTCAAACTTGATCATTTTTTTAATGAGTTTCTCATGCTCAACCTTTAAGGAATCTAGCTCTATCTTCAATTAGTCATACTCAACTTATTTTGACTTAAACCTTGTGTTGACCCATTCTAACTAAATCTTGAGATACTTGATAGTCTTATTTTTATGTTCAAAATCATTAAGGGCACTTATGAGCTCAGATTCAAGGTCTAATTTAGCTTCTCCTTATTCATTATCATAGTATACTTCTTCATCATATGTGTTATCTTCTTCTTATTTATCACAAGACATTATTGTGATTCTTAAGATAACCTTTAAGCTAATTAGACTTGCCTCAGAGGACTAGGCTCTAATAAAATTATTATAAGCACAATGACTGAGGGGTGGGGTTGAATTAGTCTTTAAAATCTTTTATAACTTTACTTTATCATTCATTAACTATCAAAATAATATAGTAAACTAGAAACACATTAAGAGCCATGAGTATGAAATAAGAGACTAAAACATAGAATAATTTTTTGAGTGAAAAACCCTTTAGAGGAAGAAAACCCACTTATGAATCAAATTTACTATAGTCCTATAAGATAAACATCAATATTTAGTGAAACACCAACTTCACTTGGACTATCAAACCCAATTACACAAGCACCTACTAGAAGGGAGGCACCAAACCCCTAGATGAATCAACACTAAATAAACTACCTAATTTCCTTGATAAAATTTAGGAAATATTTTTTCTCAACCAACTAATGATGACCACCTCTTTAGCTCTTCCCACTCTTATCCTTCTCAAACTGCATTTTAGGCTCCTTCACTCAATTAGGTCTCTTCAAAACAAAATAGGTTATTTGACCTTGATATTCATCTATGGTACCCATGTTATATATTAATAATATTTTATAAACACCTTTATTATTGTCGAAAATACCTCATTTATCACTTTATAGTGTTATATCTTCCACTTCAACTCACACACCATCAAATAGGTCAATTAGGCATATTAGGCCTTGTTCTTATACTAGGCTCTTGCTCATACAAATATTGGCTGGACATACACACTTTACCACTTATATTTTATATAAAATATTCCTTATGACATTCCAAAAAAATTTATCAAACATTACAATAGGTCAGTTAGAGCATATAGGACCGAAAACCCCTTTTAAGCCTTCATTAACACATGCTACCCTTAGATCTTTAAACTTATCACATGGTAGATAAATATCATATTACACTAAAATATACAATTTATAAGCTCATATAGTCTACATAACCCATTTTATCTTTAAACACCACTTGAAGCACGTCATTAGCACTATTCACAATTAGGCCTGTCCATACCTAGAAAGTCTCTATTAAATAACTAAAGAATAAAAATATTTTTTACAAAAAACCATGGAAAAAAATAAAATATAAAACTATAAATGAACTTAGGGTAGTAATAATATGATTTATAGTTTTCAACTTAGTGTAAAATCTCTCAAACCCTTCTCTACAAATAGCCTACTTAGAACTCCCAACTAACCTCAAAATACAATCATGGAAACTTAAAATTATAACACATAAAAGAACAAAATAAATAAATTATAATTATTTAAAATTATGCTAAAAAATCCTTATAACAAACTCCAAAAAAGATATCATAATCTCTAATGTCAATATTGGTCTTACAAACCAATCTTATGACCTCATTGTACATAGATGTCCCTAAGCTAGACAAGTCAACTTGAGAGCAACTTTTGCTATATACAATGATATCAAAAAATTATATACAAAATGAAAATTTATTAAATGTATTTAAAAACTTACTAATTAACTTTTATTCATCTTTAATCCATGATAACACATTCCTAATAAACTTCTCACTTCTACCTAGGTTTCTCACTATTTACATCATTAGGTCTATTAGCGAATGGTCAACTTGTAACACTAGTTTAACACTCATAAAGGATATAAAATTATAAAAAACCACCATGGACATAAAAAACAAAAGTATCAATATTTTTACTCCATCCATTTAAAAACATTGAATAGGTCAACTTTAACTGCTACAACAAATCTTTGAGAAATAAAGTCTTTCCTGTAGGGTCCACTCACTCACTTGAGAAACCAATCACACCTATAGGTGCCTGGGAGAGTTTAATAAATTTTCCAATCACTTATATCACCATAAAAATCCATTTTTATTACTTTAAAACAATATCTTTCACATCAGATCATTGTTAGGGTTCTTTGAGGGTTTAAACCATCTTCTAGTCTTATAAATCATTCATAAAGATTAGCTATTTATTATAGAAACCAATGATTTTAAATTTGATATAGGAATTTACAAATATACCATTAATACATTAGGTTATAATTTAGAGGTTACATGTGCCAATGAATACTTGAAAGTCCATCGCAATTTTAGAACCCTTCGTTCTGTGCATATGAGAGACATTAAAATAATTTTTCTTGCCTTAACCTTCAAGTTTTGACTTGAAACTTGGTAAAAATACCTTGAACAACATGATATTTTTTTTAAAATAGTCATATGTACAATTAAAACAAATACATGACATTAAATATCTATAACACATATCCTACCATGTATCGAGAAAATATCTAAGGAAAGGGATGAATAATGCAAATAAGAAACTAGATTTAATTTAAAGATTTATATCACAACAAAAATGAAATAGCCTTGGAAATAAAACCTCATACCTTATTAAGCCATGATCTCACCATATTTCTTTACTAAACCTGAGTCTTCACACCTCATTAAGTCTTGAACTGATCTTCAAACCTCTTTCCATGTGCTCTCCACCTCATTTACATGAGTAAAAAATATCTCACATGATCAAAAAATTTCAAACACATTTCATATGCCTTGAGAACACCTCGTGACACCTCATTATGTTAGGAACAGTCTAGAACTAGTCTATTTATATACTTGGGATTAAGGTCTTACCCATGTAGCCTTACCTTGAAACATTGATAAGTGATCTAGTGCCTCATAGGCATTATAAAGAAATCTTACATAGACTCTTACAATTATGTGCATCCATTTCATCAATCCACCATTCTTATACCTTCTCACAAGGTTCCTTCATGTTATTACTAGTGTCATGACTATGCTTATAAAGTACTTTGAGACTTGACAACTAGCCTTGAAACACTTATTGATGCTCTTATAGCTTTTTCACATACCTCACATGATCCTCAAACAATGTCATACCTATTAAGGATGAAATTAAAAAAAAACATTCTTCAATGAACTCATGAAAAACCTTTAACATTAATACCAAAATTCAATAATAGAAACAATGCTTAACAAGAATTATTATTATAATTATAATTATTGGTATTGCCCATCCTCTTTTTAATATTCAAGAAATTATTGCTCAAATTTTGAACCATTATTTATATAGAATCCAATTCATCTTTATTGTAATCATAACCCCAAGTAACTACAACATTGGCATGAGCATGATGTTGATTCTATTGTTGGTTATTTATTTATGTATGATTGTTCAAGAAATCATAATGTTCATTCATTATTTGTTGCATCATGGGAGGTAGAGTGTAAAAATATTTTTTATTGAATGTGGGAGTGTTTTTATTGGCACATATAATTATATACAAGGATAGAATTCCATTGTTGAATGTTTGACTTCCTAGATTATGAGGGCTAAGTTATGGATTGAGATGCTTATTGATATTGATAGCTTCTTGGTATTCCAAAGCTAGCAAATTGGTAGTGGCGGCTCTTCACAAGAAAACTATAGTGATAGGATCTAGGGCATTCTTGTATATCTTAATAATTATATTCTCATCTATTTTATACGTAGAATTTAATTGAGTTTACATCTTTTGGAATCTTGTATTGAAATATCAGACTAATTTTTTAGGTTCCATTTTCATGCTAGTGAAGAGCTGATATACTAGACTTACAAAAGTTACCTATCCAAATTGTGCCAGGAATATACTTTGAAACTCATCCCATGATGTGATGGAATTTTCCTAAAAATTGAGATACCAATCATAAAAATAATCTTGTAGATTAAATGGAAAAAGCCTACACGCAACATCCTCATGGATAACATTCATTAATCTTAAGGTAGCCTTGAAAGATTTGTTATGTTCTTTAGCCATGCTACCACTTGAGGGGGATAAATTAGGAAGATAATTTTTAGGGTTCCTTAGAAGATCATGTTGATCCCTAGGAATGGTAATGGTAGATCTGATTAACCATTGCTAGTCCATAGGAATATTAATAGGCACGATGTTATTTATAGGTGAAGGTGTTTGTACTCTATGTATATTAGGAATGATTGTTATGGGTTTAGGCCTCCTAGATTTTGACAATGGTGAAACTAAAAATATTTCTTAATCCATAAACATATTAATCTTCTAGGTGTCTCCATAATGATGTCCCCTATATTTATTAGGAAAACACACAAGTGTTCCATCTTATCACCAAATTTTTTCTTCTTTTATTGATGTGGGTTTTATGCACACCTTAGAGAAGTTTTAAATGATATAACCTCTAATGTTTTGGGATCTCTATGGAAATAGTTATTAATCCAAGGAATGAGTTGTAGGTATGTAGTTAGAATAATTGGGTTTTGGAATAACAGGTTGAGCCTATGGGTTGTTTAACCAAGTTTGTAGCCAAATACATGGATTCTAATAAAAAGTCGATAAATCACTAGGTGATTTGGATGGGTAGAAGACTAATCTATGGTGGGTAGATTTAAATTAAACTCAAAAAAATGAGGAAGGTTAAGGTAGAGAATAAAATTCTATCCTTGAAATGGAATTTCTTAGTATGTATCTTTGGTGGATAAGTATCTTAAGAACTAGTGTTTGTTGTTTGTAGTTTTTGCACACTCATGAACAAGCATGACTAGATGTCTAGGGTAATCACATATAAGATGATTATTAGTCTCAACTAAAGGTTTCTCTTCATAAGTTTATTTTTAAATAGATTTGGATAAGATATTACAACTCATACCAAGAAGTTATCTAGGGAAGATGTAGCTCACACCTAGAATACTATATTTAAAGAGATACTTTTACACACTTTGAATTATCAATTAAACTTATACTAATTGTCTAGATCAGCAAAAATTATCAATATTCAATATATATTTCACATCTAATACTAAAATTAATTAATCAAACAATCATCATTACCTTAGCATTACCTCATACTATATTTCCACATTAGCATTAACCACATCAGCATTACCTCATACTATATTTCCTAGTAGATGTGTCATTTGTTAGGTTGCCTTCTTCTTAGCATCTCAGTCCTAGTAGTGTTTGTATGCATTAGCATGTTGTGCTCTAATTAGGTTCATATCTAAGAGGTATTTCCTAATTACCCTAATAGTCTACTCCATCAGCTTGGCATGTTCCATCTTGGTGTCTCTAAATCCAACCCAGAATACTTCCACTTTTGTCACCTTATTACTAGTTGTACTCAATTTGGCCTCAACATCTTCTAAGCTCAAATCTTGAAGACTTTGTTTGAAAACATTAGAGGATTGCTTAATCATTTTAACAAATGTAGACTAAGTCACCATCTTTACTCTGTTATCTTGAAATATATTCAATTCTATTTCTATCAAAATTTGCTCATCCTACTTCTCTTACTCGACCAATTTATTCACTAGATCCTCTGAGGATAATACCTAATATGTAGCTTCCTATGTTCTTATTAATGTTAAACTCAAAGAATTTAACTCATCCAACATGATATTCAAGTCCAAATGGCTAAGTGCCTTATTGGGGGTATATAACACTAATAAATTTAGCTTACTTTCATCCTCTTTGTGGTTTTTGAATAATCTACTTATCGTATTGACATTAGGATCTAAAATTACTCTCAAAGAATGAATACAATCAATAATATCATACAACCTAAGTGTTGCATTTTGCACATCCTTCTTAATGCCTTGGGGAACCTAAATCACTTTTTCTTTCTCTTTGAGTGTATCTCACTTGAGCTCCTGTCTATCCATTTTGGTCCCTTTATGTATATCCAAGATTGCTATTGTATGGATTTACAAATAGGAATTGAGGTCCTCAACATATGGGGACTCACCCTTTTATCTATTCTTCCTCTTACTAATGGAGTAAAATCCTTCCCTCTCCTTCATGATTAGAGTTATATCTGAGCTATCTTCAATTTTCATCTTCTTTACCCTTTGTATTGATGTTATAGCCTTATCAAATAGTGAGCTCACTATTAAAAGTTCAATTATCTTTAGATTGGACCTCGTAGATGCCAAGGATCCTAATTCCTTAGACCAATTTGGAAGAGTAAGATTTGAGGGATCTAAGGTTTGAGATTTTAATTATTCATGTTCTTCAATCTTGGGATCCATTTTAGTGGAAGGATTAGGCATTGTTTTCTATGTTATTTTTTACCAGTCTATGTTTCTAAATTATGGAATTTGATGGATAATAAAGACTAGCTACTTTTTGGGTGTCTTTTTGGTTGTAACTACTATGTTTATGGAAGTGGGAGTGGAAGAAATCAAAGGTGAACCCAATTGGGTATAAGAAGGTACAATTAGAGTGATGGATTTATAAATATTGGAATGGACAAAGATAAAGTTGATTGGATACACACACAGGGAATGAAAAACACAATAGTGGAGGGTGGATAAAGTCAAGTGGTAGTGGTAAGATTCATATATGGGTGAATAAAGAGTAAAACTACATAGAGTTATCTAACATGAATGATCATAGAAACCAATAGCCCAAGGGTGATAAAAACTATAGGTAAGGACATCAAAGGGATAAGACCTAAAGGGGAGGTGAGTAAAGGACCCTTACCAGATGGTTCACCTATTAGAGGTACCTTAGACATTCATGATTGTAGGCTTAATACCTTGGACTATCAAAACTCCTCCTTATCTACCTCTTGTGTTAGAGGGGTCTATGATAATTCTTCCTTAGGCTTCCTTTGATAACACTTTATTTGTATACTTGCATGTGGGACTATTGCCTATTAGGGAAGAGAGGGGAAATAATGCTAGGTATTATGGCTAAAAAATCCACTATTTTAGACTCTTGGGTTCTTACCTTTATGCACTAACTCTTGCTTGAGTTAGATCTTTAGGTAGTTCTTACTTGACTTGTATCAACTCAACTATTGAAGCTTGAAATATGAGCACTAGTGCTTATTATCCTTGTGTGGAGGTAGGAAATTATTCTTACTCAACTTATTCATACTATACTCCAATGAGTGGTGCCTCACATACCAACTATGCTTAGTCCTAGGGTTGGATTTGATCTATTTGGGGATCTTGTCCATCTCCTTTTGGTATATGTGATTTTATACTACTCAAAAAATAAGATATCCATCTTCTAGGAGGTGGGATCCTAAAATTTACTTCATCGAGTGTGAGAGATGGTTCATCATGTATCAATCTCAACAATTTCTCACTCAATCCTATAATTACAACCCTTTCCTTGACATCTTCATCATCCTTAGCATTTAGGAAAATAAATTCATTATATATTAGCTCATATTTTAAATTGAGGCCAAGGGTATGAATTTTTTTTTAGACCTTGCCATGAGGATCCCAATCTTTGTGAGGGAGGGTAGGCAATGTATATGCCTTCCTAGTATTCCCAACCTCTTTGAAATACCTAAAAATTATAGATTACATTCACCTAATGATGATGTGGGATCTATGGAGTGTGGATTTATTTTTTATTTTCAACTTATCATCAATGTTATTCCATATCTGGTACATAATTTCTTGCTCAACTACTTTGTCCAGAATGAAATTTAGAAGTTAAAGAAGATTTACCTTGTGGCCAACTACCATAATAATTATGTAGTCTAGATAGAGCTAGTAGTCTCCTACATTGGTGGAATGTGTTCGAGCTATGATATATTAAAATCTTTCTAAAGGTTGATCATGGATGGCCATCCAGACCTAAGGGTATAGGTCATCAGCTATCTTCACTATGTTTCTAACATATGAGTATATGTGCACAAAAATGTAATAATCATAACTCCTATTATTGATTACTTATATGTTGGGATCCTAAAATATTCCATTATGTATATACATTATACCCATGAATGCACCCAATAGGTAAGACATCATGTAAAAATTTCTTCTTGGTGGTTGCTTATCCTTATGAAAGATTTATTATTAGAGGCATGTATTGATGACTTCCCCCAAAGCATATGTGCACTTTGAGGTAATTAGCAAGTCTAATAGGGGAACCCACTCCAAGTGTAGGAAGTAGATGCTTGCATGGACAAATTTTTTTCTTAACAATGTCATTCCCACATAGATTTGCATTCTAAATCAGGTAATGGGGATAATGCTCTTGACATGTTCTTTCAAAGTGAAATTTTCTTCAGGGAAAATCCATCTTGATAGAGATCACTCTACATTATTGGCCTTATTCCATCTTATGATAGTATGTAGATACAAAGTTACATTTAAAATGGGTAAGCTCAAATACCTATTAAATACTTTGCCTACTATATACACAACTATTTTATTCTTAATGTAGTGAAGGAATCCACCATCCATTATTCTCCCTTCAAAGAAGAGGCCCCCTTGTAAATTTATGCATGACATAACCTTTGACTTTACAACTATTTAAGGTAAGGCTTAACATTTGAAAGGGAGTAGGTCTTTCACTAGGTGCTTATCTTCAGCTATGATGTCTTCTTCAAGTGAAAAGAAGTCTACATTATTAATGGCCTCCCATAATGTTGAGTAGTTTGAATAACATCCATCAAATGCAATTTTTTCAAATAGTATATCTAAATACTTGATGAAGTCCTTAACAGAGAATGTGGATGGTTTTAGGGCTCCTTTATAGGGCCTAGATGATGATGCCATGGTGATTTGACTGATACTGGTATACTCCAAGATTTTGATAATGGCATATAGCATTGAACTAAAATGCATAGATTATAAAATCACTTTGATATCAACTAGGTCTTTTGAGATCACTTAAGGCTAAATTTTACTTAAGACTGAATATGGATTACATGAACTTAATTGGGGGATCGATGTAAATATATTTATGCATTTATTTCTAGTTTATGTGACATTAATCATTAAAATTTATGAGCTTGTCACCTTAATTTAATTTAAATTTGACCATTATGTCCTAGTTTACATACCATCTAGGATGCCTTATCATTTAGGGTGTCATGGTGTAAGATTTATTCTATTGCAATATGTCATTGTGTAGTCTAGTCAAGAGAAGTTTATCTTTACCTTTAGGTCAAAATAATCTAAAGAGTAGACTATTATTTGGAAATATTTCCTTTAAAACATTTTATCCCAATGTTTTTGAAACAAAATTATCAATGACTAAGTACTCTTTTGAAGGTTAATTAGGTTAAAATTAGTCACATAGATAGTTATCAAAGATAAAGATCCCAAAATTAAAGGTCCCAAAACAAATCTTCCCATGAATAAGTCTCCAAAATAATGTTTTGAAAGTGAAATGTTTGAAATGAAATTTACAGACACAAAGCCATCGGTAAGAAAGTTAGCAACACAAAGCCTTCGATGAGAAAGTTTCTGAAGAGAATATTTCTAATGAAATATTCCTACAAAAAAAGTTACTGATGAGAATCTTTTTGAAACTAATTCACCAAAATAAAATTCCCTAATAGAAGGCTCCAAAGAGAAATACCAAAAAGAAATTTTTCACCTATAACTTTTCTAAACTAAAGTTACTAAATAAAATCTTATAAATAGAATTTGCTAAAGAGAATATTTCAAAGACCAAACTCATCAAAGTAAATCTTCTAATGAAATCCTTTCAAATAAAAAGTTGTCAAGAATAATTTTTTTGAGGGGAAATTTGTGAATGAAAGCTTCTAAAATGAAGCCACCAAAGACAAAATACTTTGAAGACTCAATATTCCAAAATAAAGTAAATTCCTATCATATAGAGCCATTCTTTCCATCTTTTTCATTAATAGGTTAGTCTGAATAAGTGCTTCCACATGAAAAAATTATACCATGTCATGATTCAATGTTAAAAGAAATAAATCTGTATAGATAATACAAGTATCATAACCCTAAAAAAATCATAAATACTTAGATAATATATTCCTTCTAAAAATACAGGGTGGGGTGTGTTGAATATAACATAGTTCTAGATTATGAGCTAATACAAGAGTAAGTAAGACTATTAATGTAGATGAATTTAAATTTGGGAAGAATATTTCATCAAATTCTATAGCTAACTTCTACACATATCCTTTTTCCACCAAGTGATCTTTATATTGTTCCAACAACCCATCATTATTATTATTCAATTTTTACACCACTTGTTACCAAACTATATTTATTTTAGGTGGGAGATCCACAACCTCCCATGTTTCATTCTTATAAATTGCTCTCATTTCCTCCTCCATGGATTTCCTCTATTTTATTTCATTCTTAGATTCTCTAGCTTCATAAGATTAACTAGGTTCACCCTCATTAGTTAACAAAGTAAAAGAGGACTAGAAATTAGAAGAATACATTTCTAGAATCTTTTTGGTACATGTGGATCTTCTAAGTTATGTTTTTTGAGCTTAGTGCTCTTCATGCTGATTAAAATATTCAACATGCATATTTTCATCTTCTCGTTCATTATATACCTCAATATATACAACCTTAGGTGGTTATTTCACTTCCTTCCTTTGCACATATTTTTCATTAAAAACATTCCAACTAATAATTACCTTGTGGTCAATAATATCCCAAAATTTATACCGCTTTTTTGTATCTACATAGCCCATAAATACACATTGCCTTGATTTTAAATCAATCTTGGACCTTTCCTCTTTAGGCACATGGGAAAAATGATACATAACCAAATACACATAAATTAGAATAATCAACTAGATTACCACACCAAACCTAATTTGTATTCCTTCTATCCAATATAAATATAAGTGACCTATTAATAAGATAAATAATAGTATTAATAGCCTCTTCCCAAAATCCATTATCAAACTTAGATGCACTAAACATGCTTCTTGTATACTTTGTGATTATGTGGTCCATCCACTCAGCTACACCATTCTCTTGTGGACTACATAGAACATTATTTTGATGTTGAATCCCTTTATGTGTGAAAAATTTATCAAAATCCATGGATAAATATTCTCCTTTATTATCTGACTTGAAAAATAAAATAGATTTGCCCAAAATTTTCTCTACTTGTGCATCAAATACTTTAAATTTATAAGAATACTCTAATTTAATTTTAAAAAAATACACCCACACTCTTATTTAAAAAATCATATATAAAGGTTATAAAATAAATACCACCATTTATGGAGTAAGTGGGAATTGGTCCAAATATATCAAAATGCATCAATTATAATAAATAAATTTTTTGCCGATGGCTATAGTAAACCAAACTCTCATCTATTTACCAAAGATACAATGCTCATAAAAGGCTAAATTTCAAGACTTAATTCCAAAGAACATACCTTGATCATGAAAAATATTCTAGCCTTTATCACTCATGTGTCCACGATGTTGATGTCATAAGATCACTACATCTCGAGTATTTTTAGAAGTTATTTCTACTACAATATTTGTCACTAAATCTCTACAAAAAAGATATAAGGAACCATAAGATTCACATTTTTTTACCACTAGGGATCCTTTTATAATTATACAATGACCTTTACTAAAGGTATAGGAATACCCCATCTCATCGATCCTCTTGATGTAAATCAAATTCTTCCTCAAATTAGGAACATGTTGTACATCTTTTAAAATCCATATTCAACCATCATCCATCCTAATCTTTACATACCCTCTTCCCACAATTTATAAAGGATGATCATCACCAAAATAGACATACCAACCACTATAGGGCTGATAATTAACAACCCAATCTCTATGTGGAGATATGTGAAAAGTTGCACCTAAGTCTAAAATATAGGCATTAGTAAGAATTCTATTGTTACTGAATCAAAAATATTCATGTACTATTTTTTCCTCTAAATTTGTTTTGATTGCCTTAGTTGAAGGTGGATTCTAGTTTCCATCCTTCATTTCCTTCTTCAGTTTCTAACAATCCTTGTTCAAGGACCTAGCTTCCCATAATGCCAACACTTAATTTTTAGATTGCATCATATTGACTTAGTCTAGATGGTAATCTACCTTGTTTACTCCTCTCACTAGATCAACCTCTCACAATTAAAACTTCATTTCTAGAGGGTACCATAGAATAAATTCTCCTCAACTCCTATGCAATCAAATTGGCTACCACATCATCAACATTTATAGTTTCATATGATGAATTGATGATGGTCATCACCAAATGATCCCAAGAATTAGGGAGGGAACACAATAAGGTTATTAATTTATCATCATCCTCCATATTTAAACTAATGGATGCTAGCTTATCGATAAGAGTATTAAACTCATTCAGGTGATATGTTATAGATAAACTCTCCTTCATCCTCAAGATATGTGGTTACTTTTTTATGAAAGTTTATTTTTTTCTAATTTTATCTAATAATCCTATTAAACTTCTTCCATAATTCCTCTATATTCTTCTCCTTAGTAAAATTAAAGAGAAAATAATCTATAATTTAAACACGAATTTTATAAACCAACTTCTTGTCCATCTTGATCAACTCCTTATTTTTCATGCTATTGGGCTTACTTATACGACATTTCAAGGCAAGATAATGGTCATTTTGAACTAGTATATCCACCACCTTCATCTTCCATAGGGAGAAGTTCCTACCATCATAATTATCAGTCTCAAATT